>BQNB010166970.1:0-14055 GCA_026074375.1 Tanacetum coccineum | reverse complement strand
AACCACAAAACTGTTTATCCAGTCAAAGTTATAAAACCGCCAGGAATGACAGTGTATCCTCCTCCCTCTCATTTTCATAATTAAACGAAACACAAGGTAAATCTCTTCTCACCCACACGTTTAAGAGCTTCTAGAAGCATGACCTGACACATCTGACACTCCCATTTAGCCACGCTGGCAATCCTAAGTGATTTGATTGGTGGAAAGGACGTGTATGTAATCGAACAGGTGAAAAGATAGGTTTGATGATTGGATACTAGTCAAGGGCCAAGATTGAAGGGTATAGGACGCTCCTGAAAGGCTAGAACCTTCCCTTATCCACTATAAATAAAAGGAAGATCACACAGTAGAAGGAGTCTAGCTTTTTAGTAGTTTAGTAGCTTAGTTTGTAATCTTTTAGCTTATAGTCATTTTCTTAATGTAATTTCTTTTAAAGCTTGTAATCTCGTTTGAGTATTAATAAAAGACAGTTTCATTTTGTTTTAAATTTAGTTTTTTCTATTAAGCTAATTGTTGAAATGTGGTTTGAATTTACTTAAATAAGCTCAATAAGCCCTTTATAACTAATAAGCTAGTTTTCATTCAGTTTAGCTTTCTAAAAGCTAAACTGAATAAGTCATTCTCTCAATTCACTCAAAACAGTTGAATAAGCCACTTGGAAGATAAGCCAGTAAAGGAAGGGCTTATAGGGCTTATTCAGGGCTTATTTCTTAAGCAGCTTGTAGATTTAAGCTCTTAATGAGCAGTTTAGATCCCTGTTAAGCTGGGATCAAGGTACAATTACTTTTCCTTCTTTTTAAGCTCAATTTCTGTTTCTGCTTATTACTGCTTATTGATTGCTTATTCTGTTCTTAATTTGTTCTAATATAGCTTATTGTGTTTAGTTTTAGTCTAAAATAGTATAGAGTTGAGTTTTCTTATAATCTGCTTTGTTTTTAGTCATATTAGCTTATTAATATAGCTTATAGTTGAATTCTTATTTTACCTAGGCTTTTACTTATTTGTCCTTAAAATGTTTAGTTCTTAATATGTTTTTAGTTATCAAAGCTTATTTAAGTCTGTCTTGGCTTAAAAAGGATTTTCAAATTCTTAAAGGAGTGTTTGGGACAAGGTCTTAAAATGGGTAAAAAAAGGTTCCAAGCTGTTTTTGGTTATTAAGTCAGTTTTAATAAGCTCTAATTAAGTCTAGGTTTTGGATTTTATGAGCCTTAAAGTAGTTTTGTTAAGTTTTTAGGTTGTTATATTTGAATTCCAAGTCTGCTAGTTTAATGGCTTTTCAAAACTGCTTATTTGATAATTCCTTTAAAGTTCTACTTTAGGTGTAGTTTTTGAGAGTTAAATGAAGTCTATTAGTATCAATATGCATCTGTTTTGAGTTGTATCTTTTGAAAGGGCATTTTAATCAAAAACAGTCAAAGGGTAGTAGATGGTTTGAGCTTAAAAGGGTCTGGATGTGCAGATAAATTATGATCAATCCCTTGCTAAACTTGGATTAATTTTGATTAAATCTAGCTTATAGGAATCTATGTTCAATCTGTTTTGAGTTCTTTTGGTAAAAGTGTTTAAGAATCTTATTTTTTAGCTTAAAGATTGTCAAATAAACTTTGAAAAAGCCAAAAACAAGTTTGTGTCTGCCAATTTTCATAGTCTTTTTCTAGCTTATATGTTTAGCCTATTTTCTTAAGTTTAGCTTATTTGTGTACTTCAAGTATTAATCTAAATCTGTTTTAGGTTTGTTAGCTTTTACTTCTAGCTTATTAGTTCTAAGTTTAGCTTTAAAAGTGTGTCTTAAGTCTTTCAAATAGTGATTTTTGTATCTGCTTTCTATGCTCTTTACTGCTTGCTTAGCTTATTTTGTTTGCTTATTCTTAAACCTTAGTGTCCATTAGGTCTAGGTGTAGGTCTGATTTTAGCTTATTTGTTTTCTTATTTGCTTATTAAGTCCTTAAAAGCCAATCAGTTTTAGCTTAGTGTCAAAATGCTTAAAAGCCATATCTGTCATTTTTCAAGTAGCTTTTCCTAGCTTTTTAATAAGCTTTATCAAAAAGTCCATTTGTTAAAGTTGCTTATTTTTAGCTTATAGTTTAGCTTTTTCAAAAAGAAAATAAAAAAAATGTTTTTTTTTTCAAAAAGGTGTCACAGGACTCGAACCTGTGACCTGCCTTTTACATACACAACAACTTAACCAACGTGCCCTGGGGTCTTTTTCAAACAAGTCTTGCATGATTTAAATGTTATATGTTCTTTAGGAATTAAGCTTATTCAGCTTATTCGAATTTTACCAGCTTATTGGTTTAAGCTTTTTGAGCCATTTTACTTTAGAAACCTTAGGAATAGTGTTAAGCATTTTTAGAAATTTTCTCAAATTTTTATAAAATAGTTTAGTAATTTTCTAGATTAAAGGTGTTTTAAATTGTTTAAAAATATAAAAAAGTTACAAAAAAATATATTTTCTGTTTTGAAAATTATTTAAGTGCATTTAAGTTTAAAATTTAGCATTTTGAATTTTTAGGTTTTAAATTTGTGTTATTTGGTTAATTAGTCGCGTTTTTAATTCTCGTTAACGTTTTACGCTTAAATTTCTTAATTGCTTTAATTGTTAATTTAGCTTATCTTTATTTGCTTTTGCGTTAGTAGAATTAAAATCAAATTTTAAAATATTTGATATTCGAGCATCAAACAAAATACCTTTGCGGACTTCAAATTCAACTCTTGTCGGGATACGACATCCGGGAGATTAAATATTGTTTGTCCTCAAGCAATTTTTATATCAAACGGGATACTCTTTATAATATAATTAATTTGAGATATTTAGGATATATATTTAATTATATATAGACTATTTGTCATCGAATCAGTGGATTTTGAGTTTTTTTAGTGTAAAGTGGTGTTTTTGTGGTGTGTTACAAGAAAGTTATTAGAGAGAGTGTTTTTGACGTTTTGTGCTATAGGAATATTATAAGGTAAAAGCTAACTTGACGTGCCTATAACTTGACGCCCCTATAAATCTGGCTATAATGGTCAATCGTCTTACATGGTCTACCCCCATTTGAGGTGCATCCCATGCACCCTTTACACCACCCCACTTGCGACACGTCTTCAACCTAAAAAATCACAATTCGGTCGTAAACAAGACCGAGTCCTCCCTCTTTGTTGTTATGTGAGTGTGTGTATAAGTGGGGTCTGTTTTTGATGGTGTCATCCGTCTCCTTATTATAGTACGTGGTCATGAACTTGTTATAGATAGAGAAAGCTGATGTGTCAGTGGTGTCCTTGGTCCATTGGTGGTCACCATTACTCTAGCTTAACTTAAGGTTGTTTGACAACTCCTAAATTATACATGTTTTAGCTCTTTAATTCCCACGATAATTTACTCTTTTTGCCTTATTTTGATGTTTTACAATGTTCATTTAGTATGAATGTCTAATTTAGTGTTTATTTGGAAGCAAACATGAATTATTACGAAAAAGACCATAAAATGTGTGATTTCAGCCAAATAAGAGCCGAAGCCAAAATTTCAAATCAAGCACACGCCGTATGAGATGTAAACATACACAACGCATGAGCTCTCGGTAAAGATTATTGTCTACTACCTAAAGACCCACACGGCGCATGCCCATATCCATCATACACTGTGTGGAAATAAATACATAAGAGCGTGGAAGGGTTTATCCAGAGGCACACGACGTATGCCATTAAGGAGCATACGCCATGTGGGAACCGGGCCCTATGGCTTTTTGCCTATAAATACCATATTTTCTTCACCTTTTACATAAGCTTCAAAACTCTAATAAACACGAATTTGGAGGCTGAAGAACAAGGAGGAAGACCCCAAGAGTGAAGGTTTAACATCAAATAACCTTTGATTATCATATCTACATCATGATTCTATTATCTTGTCTATTCTGAATAATCTTTTGTTATGAGAGACTAAGCCTTTTATGCTTGCCTTACTATGAACCTATTTTGATTTAATGATTGAAGTTCTTTAGTTTATTCTATCATGTCTTGCATGATTTATGTATTGTTAAAGAATTATGTCTTGGAGGCTAAAGAACAAGGAGGAAGACCCCAAGAGTGAAGGTTTAACATCAAATAACCTTTGATTATCATATCTACATCATGATTATATTATCTTGTCTATTCTGAATAATCTTTTGTTATGAGAAACTAAGCCTTTTATGCTTGCCGTACTATGAACCTATTTTGATTTAATGATTGAAGTTCTTTAGTTTATTCTATCATGTCTTGGATGATTTATGTACTGTTAAAGAATTATGTCCTCGCGTATGAGTATTATTATTTGAAGGCATGGATGTTTAGAGAGCGAAAAATGGAATAAGAAGTGTTTTTTGTTATGGTTATTAGACGGCTAGAATGGCCTGGATCTGGCCGGAGAGTGGTAGTTTTTTGACTTCAAATCACATTTGATCGTATGCGGATATATTGAAATGCACATATACAAACCATTAACTTTTATTGGCACATTAGTTAATGGCACTGTGCCACCGTGTACCGATAACCAAGGGTGGTGCTTGGTTAAACGTGGCAGACAATAGGGTTTAAGATTTAAAAGCGGTAATAGTTTGACTTATAACCCAATTAGGCAGGAGACTATTATCAAGAAAACTAAGAGGTTTGACATCCTCACAAAAATGTAGGTTACATAGATATGTTGACAAACGTAATAACAGTGGAATATTAGAGGGATGACGAACAAATTGGCGCATTCTTGTAAGACCTCCTTACCTCAATTCACTAAGACACGATTAGGTAAGCATTGCACTTAGAACATCGATCATTGATGACAAATAGACGATTAGTAAGGTGGGCATTCCTTTATTTCTTGAATCTTATCTTCCTAGTACTTGTTTCATCCGTATTTACTTTATTTTATTTAATTTATTAGTTATAGAGTCCAAACACATATTCAGCGTAATTAAATCGCTTGCTAAAATTAATTACTTGCTAGACAACTTAGGTTCCCTTTGCTCCCTGCGAACGAACCTGTCTTGCCGACTACCTATACCACAAGATTGGGTCCATACTGCCTGTGAGTGTTGAAGTGGAAGTCCTAAGGATAAGGTAATGTAAATTTAAAGCTCGATTTCCACGACATCATTGCTCGCAATGGTCGGTGAGCCATCACCCTCACCTCCCCATGTCGCGCACCACCACCTTTTCGGCAACCCTTAACTCACGCGTGACAAAGCCATCACATAAGGGAAGTGGTGAGTCTTCTCACCACTCAACTGCTGTGCATTTGTGGCCCTTATAGGTGTTTTTATTATTATTTATTTGATTTGTGATTTATTGATGATGAGGAAGTAATGACAAGTATGACTGAAAAATAAAAGAAATATTAATGTGTTAAATGATAAAGTGATGCTAATATCAAAGCGAGAGAAATAATGTCATAACACTCGCTATTCCTAAAACTCTAAAAAATTTAACATATAAAATTTCAAGTTGAGACTTATTATTTACTCATTCTCCTTGGTTAAGATTTTTAACTTATTAAATTTCAAGTTGAGAGTTATTATTTACTCATTCTCCTTGGTTTATCCAACTTGCTGACATATTAGTATATCACTTTTTTTTTGAACGGCAAAATTTTCTTAACTAGCAAGGCGCTAGAACAAACATTACAAAGAAATCAAATGAGGGTTTTTAAGACAAGCATCCTAAGAAAA
The DNA here is from genome assembly GCA_026074375.1 of Tanacetum coccineum. NCBI lineage: Eukaryota > Viridiplantae > Streptophyta > Magnoliopsida > Asterales > Asteraceae > Tanacetum > Tanacetum coccineum. The sequence continues at coordinate 8,362 of BQNB010166970.1, read as the reverse complement.
CAACCTTTTACATCTATTATAACACCAATGAAAAGAATGTGACACGATATCGTCGAAGATCACCGAACGAGTAGGCGGGGTAGCATCAAAAATGGTACGGTTCCGCAACCCCCATATAGACCACCAAGCAACATAGAAAACGCCTTCTAATAAACTTTTAACTTTAGATGAAAGCCGAATAGAAGAAAACCAAGAATACCACTCCGAAAATGAGGACCAATCCTGCCAATCAAGATCCCACCATCGACATACACGTTGTAAAACAGCCCGAGACAAGGAACAACGAAAGAAGACATGATGAACATCTTCCTCACCTGTGAGACATAACGGACAAGAAGACGACTCCAAAGAAACTCCTCTGCGAATCAGGTTAGACCTAGTTGGTAAACAATCACGACGAGCCCGCTTATTATAAAGTTTATTTTGTAAACTTTATTATTTTTGAGTTTTGTTTATAGATCTATGTTTCTTTTAAGTTTTAAAGGTTTTATTCTTTATAAATCTTTATATCTGTTTATGTTATAACATTTTTTACAGGTGCCGTCGGAATCTTTGCTCGCCGGAATCTTTGATCGCCGGAATCTTTGCTCGCCGGAATTATTGGCTCACCGAAATCTTTGGACACAGTCTTGCCGGCATTTATGTTGAACCCGCTGCATTGTCGGAATCCTCTATGGTTCTCTTAAAAAATTTGTTATTAAATTTTTTGTATAAATTTTACTAAAAATTTTATTTGTGTAAATTTGTTTGAATAGATTGTTTTGTTTGCTTATAAGTTTTATTTATGAATTTTGTTACCTAAATTTGTTGTAACTTTGTTATTAATTGTTTCTTATAATTTGTTGAATTTTTCTTAATAATGTTGTAGTTGGTTGACATTTAAATTATGTCTATATTTTGTTAGAAGTGTTGTCATTTTGTTGTATAAATATTGAAAAGTGTGTTTATTTACTCGAATATCTAGTCGAATATTTATTGTATTATGTCATAGTCAACTTGAGAATCTTGAATATTGATCATCAACTTTGAATTTTGGTGTGATATGAATTTGAATTATTTGAAATATTAAATGAGTGAAAAACTTAATTTATCTTAAGTAACTATTTAATCAATAAAATACATAGCTGGACGATTGAAAGATATGGTAGTAAGTTGAATTTTGTTCATTGAAATGGTAATAAAGTGTGACAAATTTGTATTTGTTATGTTTCTATTTTTTTATTTTTTATTTTGATATATTTGGTATGATCATTAAGTAGTAAAAATGCATTTATTATGATTGAAACATATATTATTTTGAAAGTCTTATTTTACTAACAATTTATTTTGATTGAAACATGCGAAAGGTAACTTAATAATGTTACTATAATTCCTCGAGATTTTAATTGCACATCGATTACTGTTTCATGTTACATGCGTTTGCAATTATATTTTGATCTTTTCACGTTCTATTTTGAATGTTACACAAAACACTTACCATAATAACGTATATCGTTAATTATCTGCCGCTAAGAATTTCCGCAGCTATGCGCGGGTATTCGTCTAGTATATATAAAGGGTTTACACCTCATTATTGAATGTGAACAAAATTAGGAAAACTATATATGGAAACCTTAATTTCATTCGGTTTAAATATCAATCCGACATATAATTTACCTTTCCATTGACGAGAGTTTGACAACCATAATACACCATTAGTGGACTCACTACAAAAAAAAGTCTATTTTACCACACTTTTAAATAGTGTGAAAAATATTTTCAGTTTATTAACACATATAAATGTGTACAAAAATTGTTACATAAATAAGTGTGAACAAATTTTAAAAAGTTAAAGATTTTCACACTTATATTTGTTACAAATAAAAGTCCACACTTTAAAATGTGAAAAAATCCATAATTTGTTCACACTTTCAAGTGTGGACCCCATTTGTAACACCCAAATCCTCCACACTTCTCACATAAGAGGAAGTGTGGAGGATATGGGTGTTACAAATCAAATACTATTTTTGGTAATCATAAATAAACTCAAAACCATTATTATCCTTTTTTGTTGTAAGTTTTCTATTCGTGTGGATATGTTATGATAGAAATTTTATAGTCATGATGGAAATGAATATCACAAGATAGATCATAGATGACATGTTATTGTATAGATATTTTTTAATAAGATGTGAGATCATGATAGAACAATATCATCTCAAAGAACAAAAAAACACATTATAGCCATCCATTTTTCATCAAATAAAAAAACAATTGAAAAACTTCACTTTCCACCTTTTTTTTTTTTAAATGAATATTCTTGCCAACGGTAAATCGTCACAACGACATAAAAATACAAAATCGCGTACGGGAGATTTTAAATCCATTTTCTATAGAGGGGTACTTTTATATACTATCGACGATTTTTTTTTTCGAATTTTTTTTCCCAGTCACGTCTGAAAAAAATCACATGTGATTTGTAGCACAATCACATGTGATTTCATAAAATCACATGTGATTTCATAAAATCACATGTGGTTTCATATATCACATTTTGTTTATAAAAAATCACATGTTTGGTTTTTTCAGACGTAACTAAAAAAATCGATTTCATATACTTTTGACGATTTTTAGTGATTAAAATTTCTGCAAAAAAAATTACACCGTGATTTTGTTAAAATCACTTGTGATTTGATTGTTTTTAATTTCTACGTGATATTTTCTTAAATTGCATGTGATTTCATAATTCACTTTGGATTTTTAAGAATAAATAAAACGTGTGATTTCATAAAATTTTAAATCGCATCTATGTGAATTTACAAATTTACGTGTGATTTTAATGATAAGGAAATAAATGTGATTTTACGAATTCACGTGTGGATTTTTTATGGGCGGGGGAATTTAAAAAATAATTTAATTCTCTTCGCGATGGTATAATTAAATTTACGTAACGAAAAAAATACACCATCGCGACGAGTATTTTTTTTATCTTTCTATAGGGGAACTTCTATATATTTTCGACGAACTTTTTTCTGAATTTTTTTTCAGTCACGTCGGAAAAAATCACATGTGATTTGTATCACAATACTTGTGATTTGTAAAAATCAAATGTGATTGTTTCAGACGTGACTGAAAAAAAATAATTGAAAAAAAAGTTCGTCGAAAGTATATAGAAGTGCCCCTCTATAGAAAGATGATTTAATTCTCGTCGCGATGGTATGTTTCGTTTTGCGTAACGATTAACGGTTTGTGAGATATTTAATTTTAAAAAAATAAGATGAAAGTGAGTTTTTTAATTAAATTAAAATATGAATTAATATAAACCATTAGATGGAAATAAAATGAATGGTTAAGATGAAGTGGATTGTTCTTTAATTAAATAGCGTTCTACATAGAACTTTTCTCTTTTTAATAAATGTTTTATAGTTCTAGCATTTGTTGTAAACTAACAAAAGTTACGTATGACAACACACTCAAATATAAAATAGAAGCCAATCTCCTATATTTCTCATTTTGTTATTTTATACTTAAAATAGTTTGTTTTTGTAGTTTTTAAATTTCTCTTAACAATAGTGCACTACTGCACTGGTTTGAAAATTCAAGCTTAAGTCTCAAAAATTAAGTACCAACATAGTAACATACACACTGAACACTCGTTTGTGATCTAATGGGGTTTTAATGGTCTTTTATTGATGTTGTGAACTAGTCATATAAAATATGTTATACACTTATACTATGATGTACTAAACATACAGCTTGAAAACTGAATATGTTATCAACTGAGTTTTAATGTTCTTTAATCTGACATAGTAAAGCCTTATTCCCTGGATAAAATAATGTAAATAATTGACTTCTTTTTTGTATATCTGCATCAAAAATAAAAAAGCTAAGCCATTAACCAAAATGCCAGCAACGAATGTGCTAATAAAATTCTCTAAGATGGGAAACAGAAAGAGATAGGTCACATGTGATTGGTATGAAATCCGTTGAGCATGGAGCCATGCCACATGTATTGTTTATTCCGTAAGAGGCCTAGGTGTAGTAACATCATAACACCCATTTTTTTCGCACGTCAGCGTCACATCAACATAATATTAACACCAACACCACTCCCCTTATCATAACACCAAATAACACCACTTACCTCTTTATTTTCATAAAACCCCCTTCAATTATTTCATTCATTTAACAAATAATCATTTTATTCATTAAATTCAAATACACATTACAATACTAAAAAACACACATTAAAAAAAAATACCGAAACTAAAAAAAAAAAAAAACCGCCCTAGAGACTAATTTTCTTTAGTGCTTCTTCAATTCGCGACAAATATGGTTCATTAGGTTTTTGTTGGAAGATAATATGCGTATCTCTCCGTTCGTATTTCTTTTGCTTTACGACGTTGGGTTTCACATCGATCGATCCATATTGTTTGCATTGACCTTGCGGGATTAGAATACACATGTTTGAAAGTCAACAAACGAATATTTTGATCTTACTAAATTATGTTATGCATTATGATGCCAAAACAATACATGATTCTAAGTAATGTGTTGACTTCGTAGCACGGGCGGTTGTTGAATATGTCCAACGTCCTTGGAGAAATACACCGAAACACGTTCGACATCTTTCCGGCACTTTATTGACGCTGTTTAAAGTACGTATGATTAGGATCTGTTTGCTACCGTAAATGATTTGACGATAACTTGCCCTCTCTGGGTAAATTTCCATCGGCCAAGTAATACCCATTAGATACTTCAACCCGTTTACCACATACGGAACCAATGGGCTAAAGTCATCTAATAGGTAGTCGAATAACGGAGGAATTATCTAAAATTAATATTCGTTATTCGCACCCGCTTCCACATTAAAACGCCATGCCAAATCCACAAATCTTGCGAAGCTACGTCTTCATAGCATCTATAGTAGGGTATTTTTTTTCACCCCTACCGTATTGACAGCTGCCTTGACAATGACCAATTTTTCCATTCCCAGTAAATTCAATCAATCTTCCAAGCAATTCTCGGAAAACTATGAAACATTGTTATGCTTTGTTGATATTTTACTAAGTCTTAAAGATGTTGGCTTTCTAAAAATACTTCGGCATAGCAATCCAATGATGTACATATTAAAGAAAAAGAAGCATCTGTGTTAGTCTGGCTCAATCATTGCCAAAATATCAATCAAATCTGAGCTCGGGTGTGCTGCACGTATGCCATTTGGCGTATTATTATGGCTTAGCTGTGGCACTTCATAAGAGCACTAATACTCATTAGGGACCCGTACCAATCGTGTCGAGATGTGAAGAAATGAAAATGTTTGTGGGAGAGGATTAGCTGTATAACTTTAAAATGCCATTGACAATTTTTAGAAAAAAATTTAAGGTCTTTCGAAATCTTCTTCTGAAAATAGTTATAACGGATACTTACAGTGATCATCAACAAAATAATTCGGCCGTAGACGTCTTTCGCATCTTCCAGTAACGGAAGACTCGGGGGGTACGGGTCAGTCAATCGTCGGTTGAGCGTATTGTTGTAGTAGCCTTCGCGCTACTCGGACGCTTTCTGTAAATAAGATTGCGGCGGTTTCCTAATCGATATCAAAAAACGGTATTCGACCAATTTGATCTTTGATTATCATTGTGAAAGGTTTGTATTTGTTTTTGTTTGTATTGTGTGTTTTTTTTGTGAGAAAATATATAGAGGTATTGGAGTTTTTAGAATGAGTTTTGGGGGGGTGGGGTTGGGGGGGGGGGGGGGGGGGATGAATTTATTTTTTTTTAAATGGCCGTTAGGGGTTGTACTGTACTTTGTAAATTTATTTTAATTTTTTTAAAAACTAGACATTAGTGGTGTTTTTGTACTTTTTTTTCAAAATTAAGGAGGAAATAAAATAGCTATATAGCCGTTGGGGGGGGGGGTAAAACGATTTTTTTTAAATACACCACAACGCACGTTGGCCGGCCAACGCCGAGCCCAACGGCGTTGGGCAACGCCGGCTTGCGGTGTAGTAACGCCGGGCAACGCAGCCCAACGCCGTTGCCGGCGTTACTACACCTAGGTCTCTAAGGATTAAATGTACAAATTATTCCGCGTAAAGTCGCTTTAAAAAAACAAACTCTAGGGTAAATTACACCATTGGTCCCTGAACTCCACCCCGTTTGCCCGTTTGGTCCCTAGATAACGGGGACACTCATACGTCGTTCTTTTTTGACACTGTTGTTACCCGTTTAGTCTTTGAAGCCTCGTTATGCCTAACGACGGTTATCTCCGTCGTTAGTCTGGCCACGTCGCCCATCCACTGAAAGGCAGAATCGTCTTTTCACTTTATTTTTTGATTGTGTCGTTGGTCCCTGACCACTTAGTTGATACAGTGCTTGTTACTGTTCATTTTTTTTGTCTTTTTCCGCTTGCACGGTTGGTCCCTGTGACGTGTCTTTTCTCCCTTCCCGCCAGAAATAATTTTTTCAAACCATTTATGGTTGTTAATCTATTTTCTATTCCACGGTTGGTCCCTGTGAGGTATCTTTTTTCACGATTTAGTTACTTGAATGCTTTAATATGAATATAATGTGTATTTTGTGTTGGTATGTTATGTTTGATAAGTAGGATGAGTCAAATACATTGAAAATTTAAACTGATTACAACAAAGTAAAAAAGGCTTTGGACAATCTCCAAATACCTTAGTGAGCCATTGTAACAACAATCTTAAATAAACATTCTACAAGGAAGGATAATCAAACACTAGCAGATGACGGAATGAATTCATAAACCTTATGATCAAGTTTTTATATCCCATATCATACAATGCAAAAGGCGGAATGAAACCATGAAGGTAATCATCAACCACTTCTTTAGATCCCATATCATAAATCTCAAGCAGAGTCTTTGATATTAGGTTGTATTGTACAACCATTCTAGACAAGTTCATCACCAAAAAAGAACCCTCTTCCCTTTCTCCCAAAACATGGCTCCAAACAATGTACCGAATCGACTATCCTTCAGGAAGTGGAGTCATAATGTCATAAGTATCAACAATGTACTTAATCGACCACACAGAACACTCTTTCGTCATCTCGTAGATAGTAAACTCGCTAGATCCAATATAATCTCTACGAACAAGAACCAAACACCCACGCGACTCGAACAATTTCCCTTCCAAATGCAACATGTGAGGTATTTGAATGCCTATTATCATTGGAAACATATTGCCATAAGACTCGAAGAAGTTTCTTCCCTGTTGCAAGCCTTGATGGATTTGTATGGTTGTTATAATTGGATGCTCATGGTCTTCAATATTTAACTTGTAATGCGTAAGCTGCCTATTCTCAGTTTCTAGCCAATGTAAGGCATCATTCCAATAGATTGCACTATCAAAATGTACAAAAAAGAAGTACGTAAATCGCTCCCTACAAAGGCTCTAACTGCTTGTCTCTAAAGAGTAAATTTGTATAACAATCTTACAAGAGTTGCTTCCAGCACGCACCACTTTGTAGTCATGTGATTTTGTAGGGTCAAATGCCAATCTCAATCCAGCACATCCATAAAAATTTGAATCATCATGTGCGTAATCTGGCAGAAGCATTTTAACCAGATTAGTGGATGGATTATATACGTAATCAAAATGAGTCCCCCCCAACCGGTACACAGAAGCAAACCATTGTAAGACTGCAAGATGTTAACATTATCAACTGCCTTGGTAGAGCCAAGAGTAAATGACTTGTCGCTAGTGTATTTTCTTGACTTAATTCTGGTATCTAATGAGACAAAAACACAATGAAATGAAGATGTAATATGATTAACAAAAAGACCAACATGAGGATCTATCTTTTGGATCTGGCTGCGGTTACGGGTGAAATTTGGGGATGTAAGAATTCTTAGCCATTATTTTGATACGGTTGTAAAAAGATGAATACAAAGAATAGGTAATCGGATTAAGATTTGAGTTAAAAGGTCGTCGTTAGTAAGGACTTTATGTTGTGGTGAATAGGTTTCTCGAGCATGTATTATGCGCTCTTCTGACATCATCCTCAATATCTAGTTATTTTTGAAGATGTTGCCGGAATATTTAGAATGGAATAGAAATAATCAGTTGGTGGAGTATCTGAGTCCTGAGACATCATTAAATAGGGAATATAAGACCAAATTGACAGGGACGAAATTTGCTAGTAAATTATTTTTCTGGTAGGAGGAAAAAGGAGGGAAAATGCTAAAAAAAGGAGGGAATTTTTTTGCATAATACAAGTTTTGTCCCTAAAAGTTAACAACGGTCAATAGATACGAAGTCAATCATTTACTCAAGTTTTCAAAAAATTTGATAATGTTAACAACACATTTCGTCCCTAAAACCTAACAAAGATCAACATATTCAAATAATTAGACC
>BQNB010166969.1:0-10967 GCA_026074375.1 Tanacetum coccineum | reverse complement strand
ACAATGTATTTTTGGTACGTTTTTAGTCGTTTAAGATCGTTTAGAATGGAAAATGGTATGTGTAATTAAGCACATACCAGCAACCAAGAGAAGAAAAGAAGTCATTCCGACAAAGAGATGAGAAGAAAGGAAAGAGTGATCGGAAATGCTTCAGATGCGGTGATCCAAATCATCTCATTGGCGATTGTCCAAAACCATCTCGCAACAAAGATCAAAAGGCCTTCATTGGAGGTTCTTGGAGTGATAGTGAAAATGACGCCGAAGACAAAACTAACGATGAAACTTGTCTCATGGCTCAATCATCAAATGAGGTAACTCTTAACTCTTCTTATTATAGTGATAACGCATCTTCTCTTGATAATGGTAGTATGCAAATACATTACGATAGCTTACGTGAAATTAGCTTAAAAATCATTAACAAGAATAAAAGTTTAAAAGATAAAAGAGATCTTTTAGAAAAGGAAATTTTAGAATTGAATGGGAAAATTAAGAAAATTGATAGAAGTAAAGAAATTGAGATTGTTTAACACCTCCAAATTTACAACGCAGCGGAATACAACATTGGGGTGCTACTTCATAATACAAGCTCACGAGTCACGGTAAACGACTTTAAAAGAAATATTTACTAACAAAGATTACATTTAATTTTTATTAAAAAGATCAGAGTTACAAGGTCCCAATAAACTTTATGAAAACTCGTTTCTAAATAAGCTACAACATGACTAAATTTCTTTAAAAACATTTTATCGTGTGTACAAAGTTCACAAAGTCCACGTCCTTCGATATCCACGCTCCGTCCCATCCAAGCTAGCAAGCATATACCTGAGATAAACATGCTAAAACGTCAACAAAATGTTGAGTGAATCCATAGAGTTTATAACAATCATTTTGAACACAAGCATAACAAAACATTTAGTTCATAGAACAATCACAACGATACTAGAGCCACGAACAGAACCTTAACCAGGTGCCCAACCCGGAGTGATAGTGTTACACACTCCCAATACTAAATACAATATGTCTCCGTATGCCCTTGCGAGGAACACACGCCAGACAGGTTGTTAGGCCAAAATAGATCTATTATTATTGCATCAGCGTTCACCAGTTATCGGCGATTAACAGTCCATGAAGGAAGGGCCACAACATACCACTCATAGCAACGTTCACATAATAAAATCACCTGTGTTCGATTTTCTAAAACAAGCATGTATCTCCCTCGTGGGTTTTCAAAACATAAAAAGATTTAAATGGGAGGCTATGAACTTACCTTAGGTAGAAGTATCAGATAAGAGATTCAACAACGAACAAACAATGGCTATCACATCTCAACCACGACCTATAATATAGTGGTCCGTGATTAGAAGAAATAAAGATCGAGTGGGGAAAATGCATAAATTGCATAAATAAAATATATATATTTACTACACACATAAATATATAATTACATACTATGGAATCCACATGCGCGCCCTAAGTTTCCATTGATTAAGTCACTTTCTTTAACATTATAACGCTCGACCTTGATTTACGCCACTTTTCTGAAAAATTTCTATTTTTAGAAAGTTTATATTTTAGGAATGTTTCTATTTTTAGAAAGTTTCTAATTCTGGAAAGTTCGGATGTTTGAAGGTACTAACATTGGTTTCTCGATAAACCTCGACGAACCAATAACTCATATACTTGCCCTTATTTTTCTTTGTAATGCTTATATATATAAAGTTTCCATTAATAGACTTACTATTTTAGACGCGACCGAAACATACCCATTTAATAACGTTCATTAACATTTTACAAGCTCAAATAGACTCTAAAACGCTCAAACTACAACTTTTTACCAAAAATCAGCAACCCACGCCATCTTTTCTAAGTTTGACTTTTACAAAAATTTTGTAAATTCTGACCCGTCCAAAACGACCCACTAAACTACATTTTCACGTCTCAGACTCTAAAGCACTTTGATGTATAACGACGTTCCGGACAACTTTTTAGTTTTAGCCGAGACCCGAATCCCAACAAAAAATGACCAAAATACCCTTGCAAGTTTCTGCAGGATTTTATTTTAAAAAACGCAGAATTGAGCTTGGGTTTTTGACCCGCCATAAGGCGTTTTTAAACTTAGATCACCTCACAAGATGGTAAAACGGCATTTTGAACAACTTTCTAGTTTTATCCGAGACCCAAAACTCGACAGAAATGGACGAAAATGCCGTTGCATCAGATTTGATGCAATTTTAAATTAAAAAAAACGCAGATTTGTCCTAGCTTTTAGACCCATCATTACTCAATTATAGACTCGGTCGTCCTCGCGAGGAAGTAAAACGGTCTTCCAAACAACTTTCATGTTTCGGCTGAAAGCCGAAACGGACTCGAAAGTGACGAAAATGCCCTCGTAAAAGTCTGACAGCAACCACCATTACCCCAAAAAGCTGAGTTTTGAACAATAATTTTCCTAGTTTCAATTTGCCGTAAAAACTTTGTTTTTAGAAGTTACGGGACGATCCTTATATGGAAACGATCGTCAAAATAAGCTCTACCAATATTTTAAATCCAATTTTAACTTTAACATTTTTACGACATTCAAAAGGGCGATTAAACTTTCTGCATTTTCTATCCCGATTCAAAACTCAACCAAACGCTATTTTTACCACATCACAACTTCACAAATATGCCTAACTAACCTATCTTCGTCCACTAACGCCTCAAACCAATCAAAATCACCTCAACATCAATTTAATACTAAAACACATGGATTCCAAAATATATAAAAATACAAATGCATGTATGTTCATATGAAAATAATAATCAAAGAGGGTTTTTGAGAGCTCACAACACTAGTATATGCAAGAAAATGATCAATACAAAATTTCTGTTTGTTCCCTTGTGTTAACCGGATCCAAACACAACCCAAATAACCAAATCCTTGATCTTCAAATAACCCAAATCTTGTAAGAACCTTAGTCTACAACCCCTAAGCTTATTTTTCCACCCAAAACTTCAAGAACTAGTAAAAATCAAGATTTTAATAAATCTTTTGCATGGTGATTTTTCTTGTAGACATGATAAAGGTTAATGTAGGATTACTGTGGTTGATTGTAGGAGTGTATAGTAGTGATTGGGAGTAGAAAAGAAAATTTTTATGGTGGTGTTTGTGTTGTTGATGGCACGACATAAGCAAAAGAAGAGAAACATGAAAGAAATCTTTTTTATATCTACAAGTGTTTATTAACTGTAAGGTAGAATGGGGTTTATAAATAACCTGGACACATTTCCTGGTAAGTAAATTGTGTGTTGGAGTGGGGTTGGGCCTCATGGGTGGCGTCTAATGGGGGGTTTGGGCTTGGTTTATAATTTTTTTTGTTAAGTTTTGTTGTGATATTTTTAGTGTAAGTAAATAAAATGTATAGTATACTTAAGTTTGTAACATTTTTAACAAGGTGAGAAAAGTCAGAAAATACAAAAATAAAAATAATTATGCTTCCGAAGCGAAAATATGAAATTATCGATATCTTGAACACTAAAAATGGATAAAATTCCAAATCACTATTCATAAATAGCTAAAAACGACGATTTTTGATAATCGGCTAAAATTAAATTCTATAAAAATTAAAAATAGAATTAAAGCTCAGTTAAAATTTTGACCTTAAATTCGGGTTGTTAAATCCTCCTCCCCTTAAAGGAGCACCGTCCCGGTGCTCAATTCACCTTAATCGCCGTACGGTTTACTTGTGAAGAGGTGAGGATATACACAGGTCCTTATCGAGGTTTCCAACAAAATTTAATGAACAAAAGTTAAAGCATCAAATATATGCAACGTGCATGAGTGCACGGATCAAACGTCATGGGAATCTTTAAAAGGAAGGATAAAATACATGACTCGAAGAAAAAGCTAGTGGAAACGAATAATTTAACCAGTTGTCAATTCTCGAGAGCGGTTAAGGGTTCATTACTATTAGCTTATCATTCTCGAATGGATTCACACGTTCTCACATTATGGTCACACGACCTCGGGCGCACTTGAAATTTTTTCAAAGCGATGATCAATTCAAAAATCAACGGTGATCACACCGATCAAATCAAAACACATATTGTCCAACGGGTCTCGTTAAAAGAGATCGCTTCATTATAAAAATTGCTTTTAGTGTACATGACTCCATCGAAAGCGCTACGCCATTAATCGAAATGAGGTACTTATCATTAAGCACATATAATCACACAATGACATGCTTGCTAAATAGTCAAGCCATGATTAACAACAAATTCTGGCTAAGTCCAACCCAAGAAAAGTTTCTAAATTTACAGGATGTTCATGGGCCTGATAGCCATGGATGCATATCCAAAAAGATTTTTAACATTGTAGGGTGTTCACACATAGATCCATACCCAAAAAGAGATTTTCAACATCACATGGTGCTCACGGGCTTTATAGCCCTGGATATATACCCAAAAAAAAGATTTTTAACATCATAGGGTGCTCACGGGCTTTATAGCCATGGATCCATACCCTATCAAATGGTCAAGTTTCCTTATATTATCAAACTCTGTGCATTCTTCACGGTGCCCCAAGCACGATCGTCACTGGCTTGACTGCCACCCGCGGGGACCACTTCGAGCTCGCACACCAACGCGACCGCTCCATGTGTCCTTAAATCATCTCGACTTATTTTGCGAGCACCATAATACGGGTAGGCGTACCCAGCCGATCCGACGTCATATAATAATGACGCCTCGAGCTCTCACATATGTACGACCACTCGACTGGAAATCACATAACACATAAACACATAGCAAGCAAAAATTTTGTACATAATTTTCAACTATGGCGGTCCGCCGTTGATCATCGAAGATCAAGGGGTAGAGTCAAGCATAAGGACTCCTCAACTGAATAAACGGAGACGGCAAACGGGATTGTCATTTATCTACCGCCACAAAGTCGGCAAACTCCAACTATCCATCGCGTATCGTTTTATTCCCTACGAAAAATGATGACGGACGACATCACTATGATCCAGTAGGATCCGACCATTGTGCTTGGCTCTCGTGCCAAGGGCTCTCCTTGTTTGAGCCATCCTCGCATGACTCTACGTTGGTATTCGAGTCTGAATGTAGAATAGGAACAAACCGAACACCTCGAATTCACAACTCAAGCTTGTGTAGGATTCATCCGTAACATTAGATGACCGAACATATACGTTTCAGGGGTAGAAGTCTTATTCATGATTACGGTTTTATTCAACAAGGATGATTCACAGTTTGACGTACAAGAAACTTTCCTCTACGGACGTCGTTCGACATATCGGAAAAATGAAAGAAAGATGATGTAAGATACATTTGATGTGGGAGAAGTCTTTTTTACAGTTATCGATTGGTAAAACCGGAGTGATTTTCGTTTTATCGTATGATGATTTCCTTCACAATTATTGATCATTGTAACAAGAGAAAGCACAGTAATACGCATTTGATGTAGGGGAAGTCTTTTTCATTAGCCTCGAAGTTACTCGAATTCGGCTTTCATCCACTTTGGCAGTCTTCTGATCTCGTTGAAATTCCTTATGAGTGTATGTATCAGGTTTCTCTGTATTTCATCACCAACATTGTGATTTAGATGGGATTTCACATGTTACACGTGACACACGAAAATACTTTTCGGAATTATTCGGTCAAGGTGACTTTCTAAGTCAACACTATCTGAAAGAAAAGATTTCAAGGAACGCAAGAAAATTTGGACTTGTTCTTATGAAATCGAATCAAATAGGATTACTTGCATAAAGATCCACTATTTAGAAGCGTTCTCACCCAAAAATTTATCCAAAACCACTAGTTTAAAGGCGACGATTAATCCGACATAGCGTGGCTCTTCCTGAATTATGCATAGTTAATTAGGCTATGCATAATTGAGGACCAAGCGACGATACATCCGTCCTCGTCAAAAAGAAAACTTTTCGATTATTACACACCATATATGATGATGAAAGTTTTTGACCTATCCTTGAAAATAAGTAAATCATTTGACATAAAAATAGGAATTTTTTTTATCTCCATTTCGAGAAACATGTCAACTATTGTTCATTTATTTTTGGGAAAAACATTTTTGCTTTGTCTTCTTGTGAAAATCGATGCAATTTGGCATTTAGCTTGATAAAACATTTCATAAATTATTGTATATTTTTGGAATAAATGGTTCATAAAGTGACATTAAGGTGGTTTGGGATTAAGGATCATAGCAAGTACAAGAAGTAGGTCAAGAATCAATGCAATCGAATGAGGTAAACGGGCGATATATTCGCTAACTGGAATTGTCCACACTAGGAGTCAAGATACTCCTAAGATACGACAAGTGTCTCGAGGTAACAACCTCTACCTATATATCATGAAATGAACAACAAGTACCATCACGAGTGCTGAAGTAATAATGATCATAATCTCCGTAATGAAGCCAGAGGTAGTACACACGCTCCCTAACCATACATCCAATATCCATAAGGTTATCTCCATTGTTTCACGTTACAAGTACATTCCACCAAACTTGGTTTACAATAACAAGAAAAGAATTAAAACTCACACTTATAATAAAGTGTAACGTAATACGAGTAAGATAGATACATATTTACATATATCAGCATGTGGTAATATCCTTATGCTTAAGAATCCATGATTGTGAACCCCAAAGAAAGCTACATCTAATATTTCTGAAATTTCGCCGGGTTTTTCTAGTTACTTGGTGACGCCTAAAGAATTATCAAATGACCATTTACGTAGCCCATCCTCCATTCCTAGACCCTTATATGTATATACAAGCTACTGCATTTTTCCCAACAATTATTAATGTGTCTAACCATTTTACATAAATTCACCAATGCTACATGATCCAAACGGGGTCCGCTGGAACCTTGCCAAAGTTTAGCATGAGCAGACCCACTTAGACCTCACAGTAAATTATAAAAAATACAATAGTTCACACAACATATGGACATGCTATAGTTAAAATTTCATAGAAAAATATTATGTTTTGACCCGCCTGCTCACTACATCTTTACAGTCCAGATTCTGGGACAGATTTCCAGTTTTGACAACCCATTTTGTAAACTCATTTTCCACCATTTATGCACACTGAAAATCTATGAGACCACTTTCTTTGGAAAGTAGACTCGCCGAACTTAGTTTTAGAATCTAGAAATTCCAGAAAATCTTCTAAAATGATCAAGTTATGATGCTCGGAAGTTGGACTAAAATTCGGCCTAAAAATGACAAGTGCAGAATTTGACAATTTAGATTTCCAAACTTCATATGACCATAACTTATTCGTTTTTAGGAGTTAGAACTCGGTTTTTATATCGAAACGTTCATTTTTACGACCTCTAACATAATAGACAACAAAATCTCAGATTATAACCTCGCTAATTTGCCGAATCTTAAGCCCAACTTTCTGACCTAAATAAGGGTTTTATAATCCCATCAAATCGCTAATATTTCGCATCAAGTGCACTTCCTCCATGCTCCAACTAACCTATCACTCCTGCTAAATCACCAAATTTGCCAACAACATCAAAACCATAACATATAACCTAATCCATGGATTCCTAAACATAAAGATAACACATGCAAATATATACATAATCAAATCAACATAAAAATTTAATAAAACACTCACAAAGTGAAAAAAGTTTCTTTGTTACAAGGAGTTACGGGCTTCATTTTATATCTAAACGTTCGTAAAAATAAACTTAATCTTATTTTAAAATCAAAAATAAGTTTTTACGAAATCTCGGACCTTGAAATACGTGTCCAATTTTCTGCTCAAGACCGCGTATTACGAAACGCGCCAAAAGTTTATTTTTGACCCAAAAATCAACTCATATCAAGTTTAAACCCACCTATACACGATATTCAAATCATTTAATTTTCCCAACAACGCTTTCAATCTAATCTACGCAAGTTCTCGACGGATTTCATCACAAGCATTTATCAATAACTAATTAAATCGCGAAAACAAAGATTATACTTGTAATAGAAATTACTTACAATGTTATACTGGTGTAGAAAAACAAATTTAATATACTTATAGTATTATTAATCCCGTAAGAATTCTTTCCAAAATACTTCTCAACCAAGAGAAATATAAAAACCGAAACACAACCAAAAATCTAACCAAGCCTCAAATCTATATAATATCGTAATAATATATATATATATATATATATATATTATATATATATATATATATATATATATATATATATATATATATATATATATATCTAGTAAATACGAAATTAATCAGTCATATCATAATAGCAGACACCATTAACATAATTCAATATACAACTCGATATGTACGCGTGTAGCGATGATCAAAAGGATAATATATATATATAAATATATATATATTATATATAATATAAATAATATAAAATATATAGCGGTTCGTTGTAAACTGATTATCGATATATATAATTACAATTTATACCACATGCTAGGTAATAAGTATACAATCAAAGGCCTAACACAAGCACAAAAAGATCAGGAAGGATTGCGCAGCTATGCGGATATCGGACATCGGTGAATGACTCGAGAATTTTTTCGAAAACATCTAGTCCAATTTTTGAAGAAAAAAACGACCTTAGTCGCTATGACTCATGCACTGGTACAATCTTTAACACCCCCAGTTTTACAAAGCAGCGGTATAACAAATTTGGGGTGCAACTTCATATACAAGCTCACGATCAACGGTAAACGACTTTAAAGAAATATTTACTAAAAAGAATAAATTCATTTTTAATTAAAAAGATTAGAGTTACAAGTTCCCAATAAACTTTTATTAAAAAACGTCGTTCTAATAATCCACAACAAGACTAGAGTTTCTTTTGAAAACTTTTTACCGTGTGTACAAAGTTCACCAAGTCCACTCCTTCTAAATCCACCTCTGTCCCATCCAAGCTAGCAAAGCATCTACGAGATAAACAAGCTAAAACGTCAACTAAATGTTGAGTGAATCCATAGAATTTAAAACAATCCTTTGAACCCAAAGCATATCAAAACATTAGTTCATAGAACAATCACAACGATGCTAGAGCCACGAACCGAACCTTAACCATGTGCCCAACCCGGAGTGATAATGTTACACACTCCCAATACTAAATACAATATGTCTCTGTATGACCTCGCGAGGAACACACGCCAGAGAGGTCGTTAGGCCAAAATAGATCTATTATTATTGCATTAGCGTTCACCGGTTATCGGTGATTAACGGTCCATGAAGGAAGGGCCACAACATATCACTCATAGCAACGTTCACATAATAAAATCACCTGTGTTCGATTTTCTAAAACAAGCATGTATCCCCCTTGCCGGTTTTCAAAAACATAAAAAGATTTAAATGTGAGGCTATGAACTCACCTTAGGTAGAAGTATCAGATAAGAGATTCAACAACGAACAAACAATGGCGATCACGTCTCAACCACGACCTATAATATAGTGGTCCGTGATTAGAAGAAATAAAGATCGAGGGGGGAAAATGCATAAATTGCATAAATAAAAATATATAAATTATTACACACATAAAAAATTTTTAATAATTACAAACAATGGAAACCACATGCGCGCCTAAGTTTCCATTGATAAAGTCCACTTCATTAAAATTAAAGCTCGAAACCAAAGTTTTACGCCACTCCTGAAAAATTTCTATTTTTAGAAAGTTTCTATTTTAGGAAAGTTTCCATTTCTGGAAAGTTCGGATGTTCGAAGGTACTAACATTGTTTAATAAAATGTTTAAGTTTCTCGATAAACCCCGACGAATCAATAACTCATATACTTGCCCTTATTTTTCCTTGTTATGCTTAATATATAAATTTCCATAATTAGACGTACTTATTTTTAGACGCGACTGAACATACCCACATATATATATATATATATATATATATAAATTATATAAATATATATATATATATATATAATATAATATATATAAATATATACTATTTATATATATATATATGTATATGTATTTATATAGTACATATGTAGAAATAGATCATTTAATAACGTTCTTAACATTATTACAAGCTCAAATAGACTCTAAAATGCTCAAACAACAACTTTTTACCAAAAATCAAAACCTACGCCATCTTTTTTAAGTTTGACTTTTACAATATTTTTGTAAATTCTGACCCGTCCAAAACGACCCAGTAAACTACATTCTCACGACTCGGACTCTAAAGAACTTTGATGTAAAACGACGTTTTGGACAACTTTTTAGTTTTAGCCGAGACCCAAATCCTAACAAAAAATGACCAAAATACCCTTGCAAGTTTCTGTAGGATTTTATTATAAAAACGGAGAATTGAGTTTGGGTTTTTGACCCGCCATAAGGCGTTTTTAAACTTAGATCACCTCGCGGAAAGGTAAAACGGCATTTTGAACAAATTTATAGTTTTTTCCGAGACCCAAAACTCGACAGAAATGCCGAAAACGCCGTTGCATCAGATCTGATGCAATTTTAAATAATAATAAAAAAATGCAGATTTGTCCTAGCTTTTAGACCCATCATTACTCGATTTTAGACTCGGTCGTCCTCGCGGGAAAGTAAAACGGCCTTCCGAACAACTTTCAAGAAGGCCGAAACGGACTCGAAAGTGACGAAAATGCCCTCGTAAACGTCTGACAGCAACCACCATTACCCCAAAAAGCTGAGTTTTTAACTATAATTTTCCTATTTTCAATTTGCCGTAAAAATTTTGTTTTTAGGAGTTACGGGACGATCCTTATATGGAAACGATCGTCAAAACAAGCTCTATCAATATTTTTAATCCAATTCAGAGCTTATTGTGATGCACAAGGCATTACTCATAACTTCTTGGCTCCACGTACTCCACAATTAAATGGGTAATAGAAAGAAAGAATAAGACCTTACAAGAGATGTCTAGGACTATGCTTAGCGAACAAACTATTCCACAAAAGTTTTGGTGT
>BQNB010166968.1:0-14055 GCA_026074375.1 Tanacetum coccineum | reverse complement strand
ACGTAAACCAAACAACCCCATATTTTGATATGCCCAAGAGAAGGACGTTTTCCCTTCCACATCTCAAAAAGGTGTCTTTAAAACCTTCTTAGTGGGTATAAGATTTAAGATATGGGTGGTTGTCTTTAATGCGTAACCCCAGAAGCTTATTGGAAGTGTTGCTCAACTCATCATAGATCAGAAAATTCGATACTAAGGTATTCTCCTCCCCTATCAGATCGGAGTACCTTTATCTTTCTGCCCACTTGGTTCTCTACCTTGTTTTGATACCTTTTGAATACTTTAAAGGTATCTGAGTTATATTTAATCAGATAAACATATCCATATCGACTGAAATCATCAGTAAACGTAACGTAGTAGCGTTTTCCATCTTTTATGGCAGATAGGAATGGTCCACACACATCTCTGTGTACTAAGTCCAATAATCCTTGACCTCTTTCACACGATCCTGTGAATGGTGATTTAGTTATCTTTCCCAATAAGCAAGACTCGTATACATCATCTGATTTAAAGTCGAATGATTCTAACACTCCATCCTTTTGGAGTTGGACGATGTGTTTCTTGTTTATGTGCCCAAGACGGGAATGCCATAATTTTGATTTATCAAGCTCATTAGACAAACCAACATTTAAAATCACATTGCCATTATGACTAATACATTTAACAGTTTCATATATACCTTTGCAAAGAGAAGCTTTAAACATAAAACAACCATTTGAATAAACCAAAATATCTCCATTCTCATTATCAAATGAAATTTATAACCATCCTTAAATAAAGCATGAAATGAAATAATGTTTCTTTCTAATGAATAACATCAATTATTTAAATCTATCCTAACTCTAGACTTTAGCATGAGCTCGTACTTTCCAATCTTTGTCACAAGCGTGATTTTCTTATTTCCCTTGACTAAGTTGAGCTCTCTATGCTTCAACCTCCTACTTTCCTTTAGACCCTGCATAATAGTGCAAATGTGAGTACCATACCCTGTATCCAGGACCCATAAATCGGAAGTTGTAGTATTGTAGAGTTCGATCATAAACATACCTAAGTGACTACCCTTTTTGACTTTTCCATCTTTGAGGTCCTTCAGATATTTTGGGCAGCTACGCTTCTAATGCCCCTTTGTGTTGCAGTAGAAGCACACTGCTTCCTTTGGATCACTTGTAGGTGCAATCTCATATTCAGCCTTTTTCTTAGACTTACGATTGGACTTTCCACTTGCGGCCATTCCTTTCTAGTTGGAATGAGAAGTCTTTCTTTTCTTTACATTGTGACCAATAGTCAACATAGGAGCTGCTGAAGTAGACGGTACATCAATTTTCTTGATCCCTTGCTCAGCGGTTTGCAACAAGCTATGGAGTTCCATTATTGAGGTCTCTTTCTCGTTTTTGATACGAGAGCATAAACTGATTGTAATCAGCTAGCAGATTGGATAGGATTATGTTAATAGAAAGCTCAGCATCGAACACTATGTTCAGAGATTCCAATCTGTCAAAGTACCCTTTCATCTCTAAGACGAAAGCACAAATAAAGGCTCCAGGTTTTAGTTTGCAAGGCATGAGAGATTTAACAACATCAAGGCGTTCCTTGCTTGCATTTGCCTGAAACATTTCTTTGAGCTATTGGTTCATTTCATAAGCCCAAGTGTTCTCAAAAGTCTTTTTTAGTTCAAGGCTCAAGGAAGATTCCATGATGCATGACACTTTGTTTGCATCATCATAGTGCTTTTAGTGAGCTTCAATCTCTTCTTGGGTTGAATGATCATCGATTGTGGGAATTTGCTCATCGAGAAAATACTCTTTGTTCTCGCACCTTAGAGTGAACCTAAGATTTTGCATCCAGTCCATATAGTTAGGACCGACGAGTCTTTCCCTCCCAAGAATTGAGAGTAATGATAAGTTTGAGTTATGTGTGGGATTAGGACCGAGAGGATTGACACCATTTTCAGTAGACATCTATAAGATAAAACAGTTTTAGTTAGAATATACCTTAATTAATTACCCAATTTTAAATTAAGGCTAGGATCCATATTTTAGATTCATTTATGAAGAGGGTTGCCGTAATCACATCACGGATTTATTTTAGGTAGATAATGCCTTTGTCAATTTCATTCTTTATGAAATTCCTAGTTCTTTTGAGATGCATTAATTTTGATCAATGGCATGTTAATCTCGAATATGCTCATCTACTATTCATGACTGGGATGCCGAAGATCATGAATAAGATGGTGAATTTAATCATGCAAAAACCCGCATGGTTCCCGGCTCGAGTTTGCTTGAGAATCGCGAGTCCCACATCACCTCTCACTTATGTTCTCTTATTAATGTGTCGGTAAACCATACGCGCTCCATTAACAACCCATATGAGAGATGTGCGGTTTTCATGGGTTAGCATACTATTCTAATTTGCTATATCTAAAACGGGAATTTTGTTTTAGTACTTTTAAATTAATACTTTTAATCTTGACATCATCCTATCAAAAGTTCTCGGTAGCTCCATTGAACGCACAAAGAAGCAGAGAAGCGGGTCAGCGCGAACCATATTAAAAACCAGACTTCTTTAGGGAAGCAAAACGACCCGCATTATACCTCTCTTATAGTTTATTCACTACGGGTAAGCTAGTTTACCAATTGACTAACGATGTATTTAGATTTAATGATATATATACAATATAGCAATTATAATATGTATAAGGTTTTTATTAAACATTTTAAAGTTTTGGATTCTATTTTAAACATTTTAAAATTTCAGGGGTATATTTTAAACAATTCAAAATATAAGGTTCTAAAATGCAAATTTATATAAACATTCAATGATCACAAGACAATAACATAATATTCAATTATTTATACTTATCACATGTTAACAACCTACTGATAGATAGTTAAGTGCTAATAGAATTAAGCTAAGGCTCTGATTACCACTGATGAGTTTTCTATACCCTAACTAGATTAACATAAAGCAGAAACTACAATTAATCTAGGGCAAGAAGGAAACAAAACCCTAAAGGATCTTAACCTAATAAATAAAAGCAGCTTAAAAGAAATAAATAAATAAATAAGAAAATACTAACCTTTGAAAAAAAATTGGATTTCTCACACACAGACCACCTTGGTCGAACTTGGAGGCAAGTACTTAAACGAGAGTACCTCTAATAGCTCACACCCACGAACCAAAGAAAAAAAGGATTCGAACTCCTAAGGTCTCGTTACAAGAGTTGACTCTTACAAGGAGTATGAATGAGAAAGAGAGAATGAGCAAATAAAGCCTTGGCATGCCCCTCTATTTATATTGAGAGGAAGGGACTTGGAATAACTCTTTGGAGGGATGTGGGATTCCCCCAAAAAACATCCCATGGGTCCCTTATGGGTCTTCTCGGCCCGTTCAACTTAATACACCTTGTATTAGTTCATATTCAGCACATGCTTCTTTATAATTAGCTTCTAATTAATTTACCAACTATTAATAAATTAATAAACCAATTAATTATACATATAATATTAATTTCTAATTAATATTATATCTCATTTATTATTTCTCTTAACAGTTCACTGAGGGCAACCCAAAAATGACTCTACATTTAACGACAGTCTAACCAATTAGTTATGAACTTGGACACTAAGATCCTTCGCTTTAGGCATATTGGTTCAATAGAGGCATTAACATTCAGGGAGTTCTCTATGATTCGCAGGGGTACTCCTGTCATATCGGTTGGCTCCCATGCAAAGATCTCCATATTGTGCTTTAGTAAAAGCTTTAACTAGGACTTGCACTCTTTTGATAACCCTCCTCCGATAACGACTAACTGATCCATAAATGTTGGGTTAACTAGTACCTCCTCCGTTACACTAACCTCCTTCGTATTCCCCTCATTTTCCTTTTCTTCTTCTATGGGTTTCTCTTCAATCATTTGCTTCTTCTCTAGCCAGCGGCATTTCAAGATGATGACAGACCGCGTGACCAAGGTTGCTATACCCTTTGGAGTGAGAAACTTCATCATTGAGTGGATTGTAGAGGGTATAGCCCTTAATGAATTCATTCCTGATCTCCCCAGGATTATGTTATACGATGAGGGTGCCCTGATGATGGTGAATTTCATTGTGGTTCTCCTGCATAGGCCCTCGTTTCCAAAACATAGTTCCAACTCAATTTTTCCCAAAGGCTTAGTGTCTTCTCAGGCAAAACCTACCAGGTCGGTTTGAGTATCTCTTAGCCTTGCCTTTATTTTCGGACTGAGGTTTTCAAAGTAATGTTCGAACATGACTTTCACCGATGCTTGCTTGTCCACGTATACCCGTCTAAACACGCATCTGTCCACTTCTGCTTCTATAATCAACGGGTCTTCTGAGACGTCTTTCATCGAAACCAGGGGAAAAGTTATGGGAGTGTTCATCCAAGCCTCCGGTGTTTCATGGGCTTTCCTCTTCTTTTCTTTCACGGGCCTAGTTCTTATCATGTTAATAACCTTGGCTTGCTGGGGAACATCCCTTCTTTAGTTCCCTCTATGTCATTTAAACAAATTATATCCAATTGTATGCCGGAAATCCAATAAAATGAGGCCCTATGTTTATAATCGTGGTGCCCCTAAAAAATTTGAGGCCCTGTTCCGTCGAACACCTCGGACATGCCGAAATCCGGCCCCTGAACATAACCATGAAGATATTAATAGGAAGAAAAAAAACAAATAGTATACATTCTTCTTCAATATTAACCACTTTGATGTTGTCTTGCTTTGTTTTTCTTTTCATAACAGAATATATGTTCTTGATGGTGAAAGTGACTTCAGAAAAAAAAACACGTGTGTGTTGGTTTTACTGCTATTTGAAGAAAGAGGCGCAGTGAACAATCTCATATACAAAAGAACATATTTACAGACATCCGTTTTTCTCAAATAAAAAAACAATTAAATACTTCAGGTTTCAATTTAAAAAATAAAATAAAATATCTTGCAAAGGTAATCGCAAACGTACAAAAAATACACCATCGCGATATGAGAATTAAATCTATTCCTTTCTATAGAGGGCACTTTTATATACTATCGACCCGAATTTTTTTTTCAGTCGAGTCTGAAAAAATCACATGGATTTGTAGCACAATCACATTCAAAAAGTGATTTTTTCGAAGCCGTAACTAAAATAATCGATTTCATCATACTTTGACGACTTTTTTAGTGTTAAAAATTATTTTCCGCCAAAAAAAATTACACGTGAGTTGTAAAATTCCACTTGTGATTTGTTTTTGTTTTTAAAATTTCACTTGCTATTTCATAAATTGCAGTGATTTCACAAATCCACTTATGATTTTAAAGTATAAAACACGTGTAATTTCATAAATTCATAAATTCGCATGTTGAATTTACAAAATTTACGTGCGATTTTTAAATGTAAGAAATACATGTGATTTCGATACCGCTTTGATTTTTTCTGGGCGGTAATCTAAAAAAAACGTTGTCGTTAAGTATTAAAGTGATCGTTCCGTCTATAATAAGATAATTTTAGTCTTCTCTTCGCGATGGTATATTAAATTTAAGTCAACGAAATAAAATACACCAACGCGAACGAGTTTTTTTTATCTTTTATAGGGGGCACTCTATTATTATACTTTCGACGAATTTTTTTTTCGAATTTTCTCCTTCAGTCTCCGTATGAAAAAAATCACTTGTGATTGTACTCACTATCACATGTTGTTTCTGTATCACAATCACAGGTGATTTCGTAAATCAACATTATGATTTTTTTCAGACGTGATGAAAATATATTCGAAAAAAAATTCGTCGAAAGTATTTAGAGTGCCCTCTATAAAGTATGATTTATTCTCGTCGCGAGGGTATGTTTCGTTTTGCGTAACGATTAACGGTTTGTGAGATATTTAATTTTTAAAAAATAAGATAAAAATAGGTTTTTTAATTAAATTAAAATAAGAATTAATGTAAACCATTAGATGAAAATACAATGGATGGTTGAGATAAAGTTGTTTGATCTTTAATTAGATATGTTCCACATAAAACTTTTCTCATATAAAACCCTAAATTTCAATCTTTTTTAAAAAGGGCTCATTTAAGCAAATAATATCAAAGCTGATGCAATACGATGTCGTTTGACATGACACTACATGGGCCTTCCCTTCATTTGTGTGAGTTACTTTCCTCAGCCCAATTGTAAGAAGAAAAGGGCCCAACACCACAATTCTATATTCTGCCATTTATTTATCGTCATAGCAACTTACAAAACCACAAAAGTAAACCAAAAAACAAAACTAACAATGCTACTAATTTTTTTTTTTTTTGCATAAAGCCTCAGTTCTCATGAAATCAAGTCACGAAAAAAATAATGACGCGTGGCAACGCGCGATTCTTCTGCTTGTTTAAGCAAATAAATGAACAAATATATGAAGTACTGTAATTCATTTATGCCATATTTTTATCTAGAGGAAGTTAAAATTGTTTTTGTTAGACAATGAAAACCCCTTGAGTTATGATTTGTTATTAACCACTATTTATAGTGGTAAAACCCTAATACCCTAAACCAAAATCGGAGCTTGGGTTCTATTACATAAATAACATTTGATTAACACTTTGGATTAAATTAATTTATTTGACTAACATTAAAGTACTTTGACTAACACTAAACAATCCTCACTTAAGTCTCTAAATATGTGTACACTATTGGACTTTCGAAGTCTTTCTCTTCAACTTTGACCTTAAATTATTTTGTTTTGTGGTTATATATAACTTGATGATTAAATTATATCCATGAAAATACATTGAAAACTCAATTCATTCATATATTTTGCATCATGTATTATATAACACAATCAAAATAATTTAAGGTCAAAGTTGAAGATGATTGACTTTCAAAGTCAATAGTGGACACTTATTTAGGGACGGAGGGAGTATTATCTATACTCCCCCGCAGTCCGAGAAGAGAATCGCGAAAAGCTCGGTCTGAAGAATAAAATTAAGAAAACACAATAAAACAATAAACCAAAATAAAACGTGATAACCCAAAGTTTCCCCTATTCAAATTTTTTTTGTTTCTACGGATAACACCTAAGTATCCGAAGGATAACCAAAGTTCCCAAACAGTCGTTCGGGATTAGAAACCCTAGATTCGGACTCCAACAAAAAGTCGTCTCGGGAATAAGAAACCCTAGATTCGACACTCAATAAATGTCGTCTCGGGAATCAATACCATGGATTTGACATAAAAAAAAACAATTAATATCTATAATGACTAAGTGTTGCAGAGTCAACACCAAAACCACCAATGACAGAACACAAAATCTTCTCTTTAGCTTTCCCATCACTCCTTCCCTTAGACTTGATCACAATATTTCTTCCATAGGAATCAACTCATTAAACCCAACATTCCATCCAACACCGATATCATCATCACCAAATAATTGATCATGTCAGCACCTTAACAAACAAGAAGAACCACAGAGATAATCAAACCGCAAATCGACTTCTCACCACTCTTTACGTCTTCAACAATTCAAAAATACGCATCTCTCCCTTTCGATGCGACTCCTATATCCCCTCTTCGGTGTCCCGTAAACGACTCCAATAACAGGAGACAGACAAGGCAAGCAGCGACACCAAGGAAATGCGAAGTTCGCGAGCGTTTCATCGCTGGAAAAAGTTGAAGGCCACATTAGATCTGAAGCCGTTTTCATAATGACTAGGGTT
This sequence comes from Tanacetum coccineum, assembly GCA_026074375.1. Lineage (NCBI taxonomy): Eukaryota > Viridiplantae > Streptophyta > Magnoliopsida > Asterales > Asteraceae > Tanacetum > Tanacetum coccineum. The sequence continues at coordinate 6,365 of BQNB010166968.1, read as the reverse complement.
TATGCGCTGAGAATTTTTTTGATCGGTAAAAAGGTAAGATTTCTTTTTGATGGGTCATGGTCTCCTGATTGATGAGAGGGGTTCGGGGTTGGTAGAGGACGGTCTGGGTATGCTAGCGGCGGTGCGGTTGATGACAGAGTAGGTTCAAGATCGTACAAAGTCTCTGAGACCATGCTTAGACAATGAATACCCCTTGAGTTATGCTTTTATTATTAACATTATTTATAGTGGTAAAACCCTAGATCTACAATAAACCCAAAACCGGGCTTGGGCTATTATTAAATAACTTTGACTAACATTTATTACTTTGACTAACATAAATTATTTGGACATATCACTAATTAAAAAAACATATATCACTCTAATAGTTTTTCATATAAACTTTATGTATATATGATGTTGATTTGTATAAAAGTAAAAACATATAGAATTTGTATAGTTTTAGTTCACTGATATACAATGATGCTCATTTTGGTAATTTTACAAGTTTTAGTTAATAAATAATCTTATTTGCCAAACACTTAGCATAATCGAACCTAAACACTATATTTTAAAATCACATTTTATAATCGTCAATGATCTGATTATTCATTTTTAAAACGAATAATCTATTTTTAATAAGCAACCCCAAACACCCCTACAATACCTGTGTTCATCTTCAACCATTTCAATCAACAACAAAAATAAGACAATTTTTGATTTTTTTACTTCCCGTTGAAATGGCGTTGCCTCGTCTCTTGTCTTTTTATTTTACTTTATTTGGTAGTAGTGGTACTGCTTATAGTGTGGCTAAGAAGAAGAGAGTGAATATTTTTTGAGAGTGCCATAAATTCAATTAAAAAAAAAAAAAAAAAAAAACTAATTGGGCCGGCCCAAATTTTTGGGCTAAATTTTTTAGGCTTTTTTAGCCAGCACTGTAGCACTGTAGCAGTGCTACAGTGCTTAAAATGAACAGTGAAATTGGTGTAAAAACTATATCGTTTTGATTGTCAAATGTGCAAGAGTATAATATAGATATGGAAGAGTCTACACACGATGACACGAAGACACATTTCAGCACGTTTTGTAACTCGAATAATAAAATAATCAATGTATCTGTATAGTATAATACAAGCGTGATTACCCGCGCGTTGCTGCGGGTCGTTAATTTTTTTCGCGTAGTTGCGAGGCATTATTATTTTTTATTTTTTTTATTTTGTGTGGTTTTATTTTTTTCAGCCTCATGTTTAATAGTTTGTTTTTTCTTTTCTTATATGGGCTTATGTGTGGGGCTCATGTTTAAAGATTTTTTTTTTGGTTATAAAGTTTTTTTTAATATAATTTTATGGGAACATGGTTTTTTTTATTGTATTCTGTGTGGATTTATTTTTTCAGTCTCATGTTTAATAGTGCGGGTTAATTTTTGCGTTAAAATTTTATTTTTATTCTTTTCTATTTTTTATTTTGTAGCGGGTTATTTTTCGGGTCTCATGTTTATAGTTTGTTTTTTATATGGGTCTTATAGTGTTGGGGCCTCAATGTTCGCCGAGTAATTTTTAATATATCTGAATAAGTCAATATTTTGTAATTTTTTTTCTATTTATAGCCGACGAATTTATTTTTACATTGCCTTAAAAAGAAACAAAAAAAAAAAGCAAAACTAAAACAAAACAAAAAAAAAAAAAAAAAAATTGGGCCGCCACAGGCCCAAGTGGCCTAGAGTACTGTGGGGGGGGGGGGGGGGGGGGGGGGGGGGGGGGGGGGGGGGCGGGGGGGGGGAGAGGGGGGGGGGGGGAGGCGGGTACTGGCAACGCTGCCAAAAAACCGGCAGCGGTTTTTAACCCTATTATAGTAATTTAAAAACTAATAATAGTTAGTTCGGTTTTGTATTGCTAGGTCTTTACGACCTTCTGAATTCATGTTTGTTTTTTTTTTCTTCCTACTCTCATATCGATTTTACAACAAGTTTATTACAGTATTTGTTTTTTAGCTTGAGGGGGTGTTTGGCTAAGCTTTGATATGTTTTTGGGCTAACAAGTAACATCTGCATATGATAGTTTTAGACGCTATTATGTCTGAGTTGTACAAGTGTAACAAAACATCTTATTCTAATAGCAAATGAATGATTTCATATCCAAATATTTATATGTAGCTAGCCAAAACATTAAGCTTAAATTATGCAAAAGACTGATTTTTTATCCTAAAAAATTAATGCACATAATACACTGATAACACAAACAGACTCAAAAAGGTTTTTTTGACTCTAGATACGCAAAAAAGCAGCTAAGTCAGCTTAACTCCATAGAATTTTTTTGGCTTGTTTTCTAACTTATAAGCTTGTTTGTCATGATTAAGTCAGGCTCATAAGTCATTAAACAAACATCACTCACCTAGAAGCAACTAAACATATATAAATAGCATAACACGTATCAAACCAAGTTACAAATCAATGAAATTAATAATATACGCAAGTACCTTTGTTCGATGATATAATGTTGCACTAGCTTTGCAACTTGATATCGATTTTACAGTTTATTACTGTATTTGTTTTAGCTTAGGGGGTGTTTGGCTAAGCTTATATGTTGGGCTTATTAGCTTATATGTGTTAAGGGTATGTTTGGTGAGGGGCTTATCGAGGCTTGGGCTTTTAAAATAAGTCTCGTTTGTCACGCGGGCTTATGAAAGGGCTTATAAGTCATAAGTCTCTATAAGCCACATCCCATAAAAGGGGCTAAAAACTTTAGAGCGAGGCTTTTGAATCGTAAATTACTTATTTACCCACAAAATATATCTAACATATACCAAAAACTCATTTAATTATGTCTTTTTTAGTAATTTTGCAATAATAAGCCCCACCCCAACCCATTTGCCAAACAAGTTTACAATAATATAAATTTCAATTTTGGCTTATAATATAAGCCCTAGCCCCAAGCCAACCCATTTCGCCAAACATACCCTGAATAACCCTAAAATAAGTGTTTGCTAAGCTTATATGAGTGAGCTTATGAGCTTATATAAGGGGGTTATATAAGCCCAATATGTGTGGCTTATACGAGGAGGGGTGAACTTATATAACAATATTATATAAAAAGACTTTTATAACCTCATCTGATAACTAAGTCATTTAATGTTCATGTACTTTATTGTCATTTTACTTTATTACTGGGGCGGAGCTATGTATTGATATGGGTTGGCCAATGCCCACCTTAAATTTTCAAGAGATACTATTATTTTATAATGTTAACATCAATATATCTACCAAAGTTTGAATTGGCCCACCCAAAATACTAATTTGTACGTCCATTAATTTGTGGATAACCGGATATCTTAGCCATACATTTTATTATTTATTTTAGTTTAATAGAACTGAAAGCTAATTTGTACGTGCTGTAATTTGTCTAAAGACGAAAGAATAATACTAGTACTGATTTTCTTGTTATGAGTAGTAGCTTATTGTTTCTTACTTTTTAGTGACTTGTTTCCAGTATTGAGTTAGCGCGCATTTTACCTTGCGAAGAAGCCAGCGTTCGAAATAGAAAATTAGGACTAAGATATAGCAACGTTGTGATTTTATCTAACTGCTAATTGAGATTTGGCCCACCCACGTTTTAAATCCTAGCTTCGTCACTGCTTTATTAATTATGATAAGTTAAACCAAACACTTAGTAAGTGCTTATGAGCTCATAGATAAGCTATAACAAACACCTTAAAAGCTTTTGTTCAATTTCCTGTATGCTTATATATTGAATGTAAATATGCTATAGTTAATTAAACTTCTCATTCATATATAGTGGTGGTAACAAGCTTGTGAATATCATCACTAAAATGTGAGAGGTCTCAAGTTAGGTGCAAACAACTTTGACGTGGCCACGCCAAAAAAAGGGAGGACGTTACCCTGCTATATTAGCAATGTGGTTTATATAGCATAATGAAACTGAATTTGATTAGCTTGTTCGAAGAGCTTATGAGCTAAAAAAGTGTTTGGATATAACTAGGTAGCATAATGAAACTGAATTTGATTGGCTTCTATAAATGATCTAGACATGTGAAATTGCTTGGTCAAAATTTGCATGAGAATTGAACGGTGGCATGATATTATTGTCAAATATGCATGCATAGTAGGCGCCAACTCTCTGCTTGTTTACATTGACCAAAGGATGTTTACTACCACTATAAATAGAGGTACACGGAACCTCAGTTGGTGCATCACATCCATTCAAGTAACGTACAAAGTGTATTCTCCTAGTATTCTGAGGTTTTTAGAGAGTTTGCGTATATCTCCCAATTACAAGAGATAATTGTTAATCCTTGTAATAATAGAGACGGTGTAATTCTTAATTTCTTCATAGTGAAAACGTATCTTTCTTTGCCTGTGGTTTTTACTCTATCAGGTGTTTCCACGTTAAATTCGTATGTAGTCTTTTATAGTATTTCATATTTTGGTTGTGGGTTTGCTTCAATCCGGTATCACTTTTCTCAACAATTAGGAGTTATACATTGTGTAACACCCCCAAACTACGATACGCAGCGGAATACAACATTTGGGGTGCTACTTCATAATACATGCACATGAGTCCCGGTAAACGTTCAAAGATACGTTTATAAAACACGATTTCATTTATTAGAAAGATAAGAGTTACATAGGTCCCAATACCAGCGTAGAAATTTATTTCTAAAAGTCATAACACGACTTGGTTTCTAAAACATTAATTTAGTTTATGACACTATTTCACCGAGACACAGTCCTTGATATCCGCGCTTCGTCCCATCCGAGCCATCAACAGCAACTAACCCGAGATACATGCTTAAAAAGATCAACAAAATGTTAAGTGAATTCATCGAGTTTGCAAATAACAGTTAGAACACATATTTGGTTTAACAAAACATATAACATTGCTCGTAAGACAAGTTATAAAAAAACAAAACATATGCATGCATAGTAGCTTTGCAAGTCGTCTATCCATCCCCAAGATACATTGCATTAGTGTGCTCTCTTGGCTGCCCATCTCAGTAAATGTAGTCTGCAGCTGCTGAATCTGCGAATCCTTCTGCTGCATAGCTGCTTGTAGAGCCTGCAACTGCTGAGTCAACTCAGCAATCGCCTCATCTCTCTGGGCTACAGTCTGTTAACCCTGCTCAACCTGAGCACTAACCTGCTCCTATCTGTCTGCAGCATGAACCATTTGAGACGCTATCACCTGTACCTGTCCCTCAATAGCAAAGACCCTCGGGCCTATCTCCCCAATGGTAACACCAGTTGCTACCTCCGCATCACTCACCTGGATCACTTTCTTCACCAGCTGCCCATGTTTGTACTCCAGGTTACCCAAGCGGGTACTCAAGTCCTCGATCATCGACGGAGGTACTGGAAGTCCAGGTGCTGGGAGGGGAAAAGACGGTCCCTCAGCAACAGCAGTGGATGGACCTCCAACCTCGTAGACACTCGGCGACTGCACTGCTAGCATCGGAGGTGGTGTCGTGGGAGCCATCAGCCACTCCTCATTTACCTCCCAAACCTCCTCCTCGTCGAATCCTTCGGAGTCATCATCCTCACCAAACCGCGCGGCCAAGTCCTCCTCCATATCTATCACTGAAGCAGCCGTCTGCTCCTCTGCCTCGACCATCGGCTCAGCAAGCTCCTCAATAGCAGGTGCGACCATCGGCTCATCCAACTCAGCTCCTTGGGGCTCGCCCATCTCGCCTAACTCCTACAATAATGGTACGTCGGCCTCAATCCATCCGTTGTTGTTGTTTGGGTTACCAGCGTAACTAGGCAACAGTCCGGGCGCGAAGAAGTTATAAGCTGGATGCGGCTCCGGCTCGTCTACGGGAAAGTCGAACACACGATCTGGTGACAAGGGTTCGCCCATGATACTGCAAAAAGAAAAGGAATACTTATATTAGTAATCATCATACATATTTTTAATCATATGTAAAATTATACTCATCACATACTAGGATGGTTTCATGATATTGCATTAGATGCATAAGGAAATTAATTTTTTCGCGAGATGCGAATACCGAGTTATATACAACCATACATCATAGAACGGATGCCGAATATATATTTATTTACATAATCATTACTTATACCAAGTGTATCCCACTTGTTACGTACATAATATGCAATTAAAATACCACATAAGGCTTCTAAGGATCGGGAACAACACGCGCGCGGATATCGGACATCGGTGAAAGACTCGTGAAACTTTTTCAAAAACAGTTGTAGTCTAAGTCTTGTAAAACGATACCACTCTGTAACACCCCCAAACTACGATACGCAGCGGAATACAACATTTAAGGTGCTACTTCATAATACATGCACACGAGTCCCGGTAAATGTTCAAAGATACGTTTATAAAACACAATTTCATTTATTAGAAAGA
>BQNB010166967.1:0-14056 GCA_026074375.1 Tanacetum coccineum | reverse complement strand
TAAGCTCCCATTCAGCTTATTTTTCTCCCCTGTTCTTGCTGGGTGAATCTAAGGTACACACTAGTTAATCGTTTTACATTTAAATTTATAATTTAGTAGTCTTTATAAAGCTGTTTTCTTAATTATGTTTTTGAATTCTGTTAAATGATAGTTTGATAAGCAGTTGGGATTTGTTGAAGTAAAATAAGCAGTTTCAATTAAGCAAGAGATAATTTGTCATACGGTTTTGAGGATACTTGATTAAATTAGCTTTAGGTAAAATTTTGTAAGCTGATAAGCTTAGTAGAAGCTTATCAGCCTTCATAAGCCCATACAGCTTATTTTAAATAAGTTAGTAGTTAAGTTTTTTATAAAAGTTGTCTTAAAAAAGTTAGTTAATAAGCTTTTTAAATCAATATGGATGCTGGTTGTTGGTTGTTAGATGCTTCAGGGACCTGTTCTGCACTTTTTCATAATTTCAGTTAGTTTAAAAGTTACACAGTTAGTCCTTGTTAAATGCGCAGTTAGTCCTTAGTTAATTGCATAGTTAGTCCTTCGTTAGTTTAATTGTTAGTCTAGTTAGTCCCAAGTCCAGGGACTATTTCTGTCAATAGATCAAACTTCGTGTATTTCATAAAACTTTAATTTTTCCCCGCCTACCCTTATCTTTCTGTTTTGTCACTTTCGGCCCATGTGTTTTGGTTAAATTGGTTAGGTTAATAAAAAATAGTTTAATTAAATAATAAAATTAGTTTTTTTTTAGTTTAATTACTTAAATTAGTTTAAAATTACTCATTAAAAATTAGGGCTTTTAATAAAATTAATTTTCTGCATTATTTCTTTTTATAAAAAATAATTTTATATAATTTTTAGTTTAAGTTTTATATTTTTAAAAATTAATTTTCGAATTTAGTTTTTAATATTTCATTTTCAAAAATCAAATAAAAATACAAAAATTTCAACTTTTAATTTTAAATTTTAATCTTTAAATTGAAAAAAGTAAGTAAATAAAAAAATTGGTGTGTTTTCTCATCTTTTTAAGTAATTTAGTGTTAATTTAGTTTAAAAAGTTTTTGTCTTAGTTTTTTTTTTTATTCAATTTATTTTTATTCTTTAGAATTTAATTAGAATTAAAAGTATTTAATTCATAAATAAAATTTTCGAAAAGTACTTAAAAAATATTTTTCTTTTTCTAATAATTTATTTAGCATTAATTTAGTTTAGGAATCTAGTTTACAACTTTAAGACTTTAAATTGTTTTTGATTTTCTTAAATATCGCATTTTATTTACTTTCGTAATTAATTAGGTGTTTAATTGTTGCCTTTAAATGTTAGTAGCTATAAATAAATTCAAAATTTTCTTTGCTTCATTCAAATCTAGGATCCAATAACCTTATAGTGGTTTCCAATTTCACTAGTCATTGGGAAACGCCCGTGGTGATCATACTTGCCCGGTTTAATATACGTATTTTATATTATATTATATATATATTTTTAGAGAGTGAATTTTTTCTTAAGGGTACTGGTAACTTTCTTTAATTACTCTCGGGTGATTATATTTTTATGATATATTCTATAGTATAATAAACTGCAATCAATACCCTACCTGGTGCATACTTTAAAATTATTTATATAAGGATTATTTATATAAATACTGGAACATTTCTTTAGGCAAGGTAATACTATAAGCTCGTAGGTCCTAAACGCTACCTAAACATAAAAGCCATGGAGATTCCAGTAAGCTTCTGATGAGGAGCTAGAGGGACCAATGAAGGATCAGCCCTTACCTGCTGATGCCTCACCTATAGCCCTATCGCTGGGCTACATTGCTGACTCCGATCCGGAGGAGGATGAGGAGGACCCTGATGAGGATCCTGCTGACTATCCTCAACAAGTGGTATCAGAGCTTGTGTGGAAACTCTGAATAAGAAGAACTCCATTGTTTGAAGCAGATATACAATCAAACCTATAAGATGACCATCTCCTCTTCAAGCTCATCAAGTTCTTCTGACAATAAGGTACAAAACTGTTCTAAACAATGTCTTGAATCTTTTAAAACTCTTCAAAAGAACTTTGATAGTAAAAGAGAAAAACATAACAGAGCCAAACTAGAAATTCAGGGTTATGAGTTAGCCTTAGAGTCTCTAGAATCTAGGATACTTGGACATGAAAAGAATAAAATGGCTTGGGGTGAAAAATATGAGTTTCAAAACTATGATCTTAAGTGTAGAGAAATAAAAATTAACAACCTTAAAACAGAATTAGAAAAAGTTGTTAAGGAAGGAGATGAGTTGAAAGTTAAGATAGAAAAATAGGAAGACTAATCCAAGAGTCTTAATAAATTACTCAACCATCAAATGAATGCTAATGATAAAAATAGTTTAGGATGTGGCACACAAATGGATGAAATGAGTAACAAGTTTGAAACTGATAGTGAGATTAGTATGAGTATTTTTGAGGTCCGATCAAGTGATGAAGAGATCACATCGGTAAATGATAGGTTCTCTAAAGCAGATGGGTATCATGTTGTCCCCCTCCTATAACAGGAACTTCTTAACCCCAAGAGCTGACATATCATTTGCAGGTTTAGATGAATTTGCCATTAGGAAGAAAATCATTGAGTCAAAAACAACAGAGCTTAAAACTGACACTAGTAAATCTAAAACTAGTAAGACTGTAGGTAATACAAATGAAGTAAATATTGAAAAACCTAAGTCAGTCTATGAATCAGTTGTGTCTACACCAAACATTAATAAAGAAAAAGTCATCATTGAGGATTGGAACTCAGATGATGAGGATGATGTGTCTGAAGTTATCCCTAAAACTCAAACAGTTAAAACTCAAGTTGATAAAATTGGTCAAATTTCTAAGAAATAAGGAATTGGATTTTAGAAAATATGGAAACCATGGAAACCATTAAAATTCAAGGGCATTACAGGAGTGATTGCCCCGAATTGAAGAATCGAAACCATGGAAACCAAGCTGAAGGTACCGAAGCACGTGGAATGGTATATGCCTTAGAAGGTGGAGACACCGATCAAGACCTTAACAACATTGAAGATGAGATTGAAGCTTAAAAGAAAAAGTTGTCTCGCTTTGCCTAATAAATCCTAAGTTGGAACTATCTTAGACTTTATTTCCCTAGGAGTTCTTATTGTATTTCTCTTAAACATCTGTTGTATGAACGATTTCAAATTATCTATCGAATCTATGTATCATGAAATTTCAGCCAATCTACTCCAATTCTCTAAATTATTCATGTAAGTCATTCTAAAAGTCATAACGCTATTTTGACAAAAAAATGAGCAATGCATCGTTAGTCCTCAATTATACATAATTTGATCACCTATGTATAATTCAGGAAGGACCATGCCGTGCTGAGAGTAGTCACCTTAAAACTTCTTGTCAAGAAAACAAATTTTCTAATTATATCAAGTTCTGTGTACGTATTCATGAAGCGCGATTACTTTGGTAAATCGAATTAGTAACCATAACTAAGTAAACCGTTACACCATCTTACTATAAGGTCGACGTCATCTTATACCAAATCCTAAGCCAAGAAGCTGAGACACATCACTAGTCGCCCTAGGACAATCCGCTATCAATCTTGCTCGCCAAAAGAATTACGCCGACTTGTGAGAGGAGGCCAGTAGAAGTAGAATCTCATGTGACAACCTGGTTAGCTTAAAGGTATAGCCTTCTTAGAAAGGAGAGGTCGCTTTGGCAAACAAGAGAAAAGTTAAACTTAGAATAGGTTGGACCTTTCAAGGTGTTGGAACAAGTTGAATCCGTTGCTTACAAGCTTAAGCTTCCGCAAGAGCAGAGCAGGGTTCACAATACGTTTCATATATCTAATTTGAGAAAAGTAGCTATGACGATGAAACACTATGTTGTTTGTTAGGAGGAATTCACCTTCGATATCGAGCTTTGGTTTGTCGAGAAAAACGGTGGAGGTCATGAATCAGAACGCTCAACAGTTGAGGCAAAGCCGTATCCTATTGTCATGGTTCGATGGAACTCTTAGGCTGGGCCTGAGTTTCGTGGGGAAACGTGAAGTTCAATTCAGGAAGAATTATCCACACCTCTTCACCCAAGAACGCTCTCAACATCAAGTGTCGTGTATAAGCCTTGAGGACAAGGCTCATTTAACGGGGGAAGACTATAACACCCTGTGTTTTAGGGTCATTGTACAGATTGCGTGCCCGATGTCGTTAATATTATTTTACGAGTTTCCTATGAACGAGCGTCATCATTTAAAAATTTTATTTGACGCTAATAATGATTTTCGTAATTTTATTATGAAAAATTGGAGATGAATTGGTATTTTTATTTTTGACGTTTCGCGAAGTCAAGGTAATCGCGCGTTCGTTAATGTTTTAAGCATCGTAAAAATTTTACGACATGTCTCGTATTATTCTTATGATCATAAAATAATATTTTATGACCGTGTTCATCTTTGTTCCTTCAACCTTGGCCATAGCTCGCGTTTAATTAACAAGATATTTACAAGAGAATATTATTGCAAGATATTTATAAAGATATTTATTAGATTTTATATGATATTTATTAAATATTTATCTTAAAATATCTTTTAGATATTTTCCTTTAACTTAACCCTAGTTAACTTAAACTAGAGTTTTCTTAACCTTAGTTAAGTCCCTATATTAAGGATTAAATAGTAAGACAATACATACAAAACATATTCCTAAGGTGTAACCACAAAAATCTCTCTCATTTCTCTCTTACATGCCAAGGCTCAAGAAAACACCACCTTTACACAATCCAAAACAAAATTTTTACTATCCACTATACATGATAATACAACAATCATTTCTAAATGCTCACTTCTAAGGTGTGTGTTAACTCTCGCATTCGGTTAAACCATCTTTGCAAGATTTGGAGCAAAGATGAGAGGTAGAATTTTGGGTTTAACTATATAGATATGTAGATAGAGGTTTCCATTGGTGTAAGCTTGTCGTTATTTATTGACCTAAGGTTTTGGTTTTGTTTGGTCATCACTCTCTCACTCCTCACTCTAACCTCAAGGGGTAACTCTTATAAGACTCTTTATGTATTCATACTTATGGTCTTTTACGAGTTCATATGTTTAAAGTAGCTACATCACCATTTCTCGGGTTTCTTTGTACATGGGGTTTTTGGATAAAAGTGAGATTGAACACTTGTTATCTTAAAATCTTGATTTAAAACTTGACATAATAGTCCTAATATATATAAGACTATAAGATATTAGGGTTTAATGGGTTTGTAACAAAGTGGTAAGAAGACTAGAGTAAAGTCCTAAAAAATAAGTTTCTTTTATAAAACGCACACTATTTTTGAGAAAAATATCTTAAGGGGTGGTTAATTGTGTGTAATTTACATTTTATGTTTTATGATTTAGATAATATCATACATGTCTCTACTCTGCGCTCCTCGCCGACGCGCGCCGCGCACTCGTAATAGACACTCAAAAAATCCGCTCTCGCAACGCTCACGAAGAAGAATATCGCTACGCGCGTCCTCTGCGTTTACTCGATCGTTAATCTTTTATATAATCAGAAATGTTTATAAAAATAGTCTATTCAACGCAACAGAAATTATATTTACTTTAATAACTCACTCGCATCTCGCTCTCTTTTATATCAAAAGACACTTGTCAATATTACAAGACGTGCTGCGCACTGTGTGTGGATTATCGTCTAATAACCGTGGAGCTAAAAGATCTCGCTCTGCATAATGGCTCATTTTGGGTTTTGTCAGTTAGATTAACTTATAATACTATAATGATAGTAAAAAATGCGCTATTCACTCATGCATCGAATCATGGAAAACTAAGATGTGATTTTTATTGATCACTCGTCTTTACTACGAAAAGCGTCGGCGTAAGTAATCGCGAGAAACGGGACTAAAAACGACAAAGTTATGGTCATTGCGCGCGTACTAAAGGCGCATTTATAAACCTTTTTTACCTTATAAATATGTATTTCGCTTAGAAACGATTAGATGGTGTATAGCTATATAGAGATATATATTGTTATTAGTTATTAAAGTGCCTATATTACAAAGGTAATTTCATAAATGAGAGCCCTTCTTCGGATGACGTATCGACGAGTTGTTGGATTTACGATTTAAAGTATCCTAGCTCCTCGTACGTCATGTCATGACCTCTTGATTATGATAGCCCGAACGATAATATGATGATAACTATATAGGATTGTATATGGTAGTTGTTAGACAACGTACTTGAGTACTGATTCGACCTATATTGGATTAGGTTGCTTTCGACGATTATCGGACGCATTTTGACGTGCATATACTTGCTATTATACTCGCTTGAGGTGAGTTCATAACCCCACGTTTTACATGATTATGTTTTTTAGAAGGTGTTGTGGGGGGTGTGAGAAGTCATGCTTGTTTATAAATAGATTTTTGACTTTGGTTGATTAAAATTGATTTATACCCTATATTTATCTTTGTCGTGATGAGACGCTATACTGGTTAGAATTTTTGGATCGTAATCACATACTGATTTTTAATTGAATGATGCGGATTAGCTTATTTAAGTAAGATTGGACTGTAAAATACTTGGGTAAGGTAAGCTACGAATGTTATATGAAAATAGATCTATTTAGGATGTTGACAAACCCCATTCGGTGGGACTAGCGTCTCACTTAGTTCGATGATCGAATAACGAACGTTTATTACCATGTCGGATGCTGTATAATGTGTCAATGTTGCCTTGGGAAGGCGGAAATAGAAAAAAAAATATTAATTTTAATGGTGTGCTTGAATAAAGTGGCATTACTTACAGGTTCTTTATCGGTCACTGTTTTCCATGAACTTAGAGTAAATCGTTAAGTTCATTGTCGTTATACACATTTTTTATATTTGTAAAATGTTATCCTTGGGAAGATGGGAATATATTTATGTTGCCTTGAATAAGTGGGGACAAATCAGATACTTGATAACAAATTTGGGCATTGTGATCCAGATTACATATTAATGACTATTTGAGGTTTTAAATAGGTCAGGAATACTTTCCAAATCTTTTGAATTTAGAACAATAAATATATACTTTAAAACTATTTTGGATTTATACTTAGAAACATACCTATGAATTCACCCTACTTTATGTTGACGTTTTTTTAAAAAAAAGCAAATGTGAGTTTTCAGGGATCTCAATAAGGCGTGCTTGGGGATATCATTGGTGATTATATTTTGGATGTCATGCATTAAAGATTTTGTCGCATTATGCTTAAGTATAATTGCTAAAATTTGGGCTAGAAATCTTTGTAATATTAACAGGTGAACAAGTAAAGCTTTGGGCTTTGTAATAAACAATTTGTTAAATCTAATGTATCAGTTTTAAACGACTTTTAAAGGTCGTTCTTTATATATCTTGTGCTATTGATCTTTGAAGTAACACGCCTCGGATCCTTATCCCGCTGCGACCCATTTTGGGGGTGTTACAAAAAATATTGAGCGTGACAACAAGATGGTTGTTCGAGGTATATAAGACCCCATGATAGTCTCATAAAGAGACACTAGACATTAAGGTTCGAAAGAACCTCATATAGCTAATGAGATATCAATAAATTCTATCTTGTCTTGTCTTAAACTATATGGAATCGAAAACAAAATGACGTCGATAAATTTGTCTACATATAATATATTGCATGCGGTTATACATGATGAGGATCATAAATCAATTAATATCCAAGTGTGCGCTCAACGAAATGATTGGCCAACATAAACAGAGATAGTATCTTGCAAATACTAAAAGTATTGAAACGTGAAGTTCATACATGTCAATGTGTAAAATCTATTAGATATACATCAATTTTTGTGTGAAACCGAAATAAGAGCGTTAAAGTTATGTCCTTTAATACATGAATTGTGAAATAAATAAATTCACAAAAATAATAAGTTGATTATTAAGAGACATATTATCTCGCGGTGGATGTAAATATCTTATTGATATTTTATGAGATAAGTATTTATTTTTCCTTAAAATGGGGTTTATTCTCATATTCTACGAAGGATATGTTATGCCTCAGCAAACCGACAATTGTCAACCTTCTAGACAAGAAAGCAATTAATAACAGTTCTCAAATTAACTTTTTTGATTGAAATTGAATGAATCCATATATGGATCAAAAATTCATTTGATGGGATGCAGAAAATTACTTGATTGCACATATCTCTAAAGAATGATTGATCTCAAGTACGCCATACATAAGCTGCAATTGAGGTTTTGAATTATTAATTTTGCATTAATATTACTCGTTATGAGAGTGTATTTTCCCTTTTAATATTTGTATACTCATTTGATAACTTTCGCTGACTGTGAGGAACTCGTATTTTCTGAAAGGTAATATTTTATTCAGATTTATTGTCGTTTTCATAAAATATATAGGTTTTATATATTTTTTACTTGCAATGACAGTAAATATTTGTTCAGTTTTTTCACACGTCGCTCGATTTCATTTATTCATGTTTTATTGATCAAGTAAGCCACGTGTCCACAAAATATACCGAATGAGATTTTATTTCATTGTTTCATGATTTTCCATGTTTCCGTGAGTTTCGTCGTTTTTGAACTTAACTGACAATTTTTACGCAAAAGTGTCGGGCTAGGAGCTTGATTAAATTATGTTGGAGAAGCTTTATGTAAATTCAAGTTTACGTAAAATTTTCTTATGTTTCTTTTTCCTTTCTCTTTGGGACCTGGCTCCATATGACCAAACAACAACAAACATTCATTTTTTTTTTACAACCTAAAACTTACCCACCAATATGTGTTTTTCTTTAACCATTAAACCATGTTTTTAACACAAGTTTCAAAACGATAAAAAAAATACAAATTTTGTCTTCCTTTTCCTCTCCGTTTGCCGAACCCCACTCCCTCATCACCAACTCCTCATCAAAAATTTAGTTCACTCACCAAATCAATAAATTAAATTACCTACCAATTGATCCTCTTGTATTATCCTCATTCCAATGATATAAACATATCATACAACATGCATGACTTTTTTATATTTTTGATGATTCGTTTTTGGAAAGATTTACTTGAAATGTTTAAGAAGCTTTAATGGCGTCGTCGTTAGATCATAAGATAGGAGTGTTGTTTGGTAAAGTGTGCGGTTTGGGGATTTTAAAAAAAAATTAGTATTGGGTTTTTGTTTTTTTGTTTTGGGTGGCCTTATAGCCGTCGGCCAAGACTTCAACCCATATGTGTGGTTTTGGGTTTTATTCTTGTGTTTCCTAATTGTATCTGACTTGATTTGGTACTTCTTTTTGACCTCCTTTCTTGATTTGGATTCTTCTCGCAATTTTGTATTATACATTTGATTGTGTTTTTGTTGTGAGTTGGAGTGAGTCTTGATTTTTGTAAATAAAATTATATTTTTATGATTGTACCACTGAATTTTTTGTTTGTCCTATGAATCTTTAATGGTATGAGTTTGTGGCTTTGTAGAGGCTTGGTTGTTTGATTTAGAGTGATGTGTTGGTAATGATTTAGGCTTAGAACAACACAATGGTATATTAGTTGACTGAATTAGGACAGGTTCATGCCCAATTTTTTTTTAAACTTACTAGGTCTATTTCTGTCTTTAAAATAGTTACCCTCACTGATGTATAGTTAGTGGTTGAGTTGGTTATGTCAATGGAAGTGTCGCGATGAGCCAAGCTAATGCGGCTGGCCTCAGTTCCGTTTCCGCCCCGTTTTTACTCTAAAATGGTCAAAACAGTGACATTTATGGCCAAACACGTGTCAAGAAGTCTTGGGTGTTAAAAGGTTTTTGAAAATGTGTAATTTTAATAAAAATTCTCACAGTTGGCTGACTGAAATAGAACTCATCTACTTTCGGAATCTCATTATAAAAGTTTATTATTGTATTATTAGTTTTGTCTTGTAAACGGCATTAGGCAGAAATATTACGTTTCAAATAAGTCCAAATTGTAGTCTGTCTCGGTTTACTAAAATTTGATTTCCCGTTTTGGATTTGGTTTAGAATGAAGTTAAAAGGTCGTTTGGCTTGGACTTTTTAGATAGGTTAAGTGTGTAGAAGTTTTCATTGGGTAATAAACCTCCCTACCTGTTAGCTCTTTGGTACAGTTTGAGTCTATGACTCTGTCAAGGCAAGGTATTCCAGAATTGTGGTTTTATTATAAGACTCTTTGTGTGGGAAATAAGATCGTTTAACAATTGGGTTGATGCAGTCGCGTGGTTATGGTACTTTTAATCATGGTGGTTTAATTTGAGTGCCAATATTACCCTTTCTAGGTAATCAGTAGGTAGGGTGTTCCTTCTTTCACTATGTTCGTATTGAATAGTTAAGTTGTTTTGTTTCCTTGGTTTCAGTTTGCGCGCGACTTTGCACAAAGCCTTCTTTTGCGCATACCGATGATCCGTATACTTTTATAAAAGCAAATTTCTGCAGAATTAACTTGGAAGTATGGTCATGAAAAATAATATTCTATTTTATTTTCCATTCATTGTGGAGATTCATTTGAGAGAACAAAAAACATAGAGTTGTATAAACTCCAACATATTTAATTCATGATAATAACTATATGTAGTTTCATTCATGAGTTAAGTATTTCCATGGATTGGTTCGTCATTAGTGACACAATGTTTATTACTTTCCTATTTAAGCAGTTCATTGTAGTTTGTGGTGTCTTGCTCGCTGTGGCTGCTGAGCTTTCTTCTTGATTTTCTTTGATTTTTTTCATTCTTCTGTTTGGCTAACGGTGAGAGCTGAGTAATAGCCTCCGTCCTTTTTTCCATTATGATATTTGTTTGTTTTGTTAAATTGTAGCACAGGGGTCGAGTATTGTTAACATGATTGGAAAACACAAGCGCATTGATTTTTTCATAACTTGTTATTGCTAGACTGAAATTTATTAGTGTCCTAAGTCCCTTTCTGCTTATGTTGTTTTGCCCCGCGGAATGGAAATTCATATGAACTGTTTAAATCTCGTTTAGTGAGCGCGACCATTGTATATGGCGATGGATCTCTATCGGGGGATTTCGACTATCCCCACCGTCTGTCATGATGTTGGTTTTTTACTGTTTTTGCCTGTGACGCATAGTTACATTTGCTGTTACTTGATTATGGGTTAGAGTTGCAGCGATTCTAGAAATACCTTACTTTAGGGGATGATGAGTTAAGGTTTCAGATATTGGGCTTTAATTTACAATATTCTTTGACCTCTAAAAAAAACGATCGAGCTTATTATGACCTAAAACAGACATATAAAACTGCCGAATATATATTGTTTGTGTTTGCAATATTTTGTTATTGTGCAAGGACGTGGATTATCATCAAAAAAAAAAGACAGGAAAAATAGCATAAGAACCAAGCCAAAATGACTAAAAACTGAGCATGTGGTTGGAATAAAAGATCTGGTGCAAAAAATCAAGGCCAAAGTCCAAAAAAAATGCCAAAGTCTGAGTCAAATACAATGGAATCGCAGTCATACCGCGGATTGTAGCCGAATGAAGATATAACTATTGGATACAATCTTAAACCCATTCTGATGTGCCCGGGGTAAGCCATATAGTATATTTTATGAAGACCTGGTGAATACACAAATGGGCCCTGCAATCAATTTACAACAGCCATTGTGTGCAAAGTTGATCATATTGAATGTGAAGGACGTTTTGCATGATGTGTCCATTCTAGCGGCCCAGTTTCCTGTCACAATATCTCAGCTCATGTACACACAAGAACCTCACTTCATTAGTAACCTTTATGGGCTTAATATAAATAGCCCAATACCATACCTGTTACCTTATTTGGGACTCCAACGATATACCAGCACTCATATTGGGGCCTAATTACAAGCCCTAAAAGCCAATCAACTATTAACCACATAAGACCAACAAAAGCCCCTTTAATCCTTTTTACAAAACTTTAGGGACTAAAGTTGCATTTTTTAAGTGTTTTATTAAAAGAAATAAGTGGTTAAAATAAAGAGGCAAGAATCTTAAAACTGCAAAGGCCATAGGTTTTTCTTTTTATAATTAAAAACATGAAGGGCTTGTGTTTTGTCTAATTTTCTCACAAATACTTTTTTATTCGTTTGTTGTTATAAAAACAGACTCAAGGGACAAATCTGTCACTTTCTCTAAACTTGTTTCATAACTTGAAGTAAAAGCACTTTGTAATAAAGAAGTAATATGAAAAGATTGGAGAGTGAGTTGAGGGAATGTTTTTTTTTGCCTATGTTCCCATAAGGTTTACGTTTAAAACCTGGACCAAACTTGTTACTGTATTCCACCTTCCCGCCAAAATACCCTTACCTCCACCTCCACCATGGTTTTACTGTGTGGCCAAACCACTTATCCCTAGTTACTGTTCACTGCTCACCTCCTCACCTCTTTCACACAATCCCATTGCCCCTATAACCATTTCCTCTTGTTGGACAATCACTCAACCCGAGACCTCCCTTCAATGGTTGAAGATGTATTACAAAGTGAATGGAGGGCTAGGATTGCTTATCTGAGTTTCTACACACACAAGAAACACAAACCAAGACCAAGTGAAGGCTTTGAGACCTCTATAAAAGAAAAGAAGACAACCCGAAGAAAAAGAACCCCTGTTTTTACTTTTGTAGTTTAAAATTTAATTAAGTTTGCTTTAAAATTGTTGTACTCAGTTTATTTTAAGTTTTTGTTGTAATACTTTCAGTTTTTAATAAAAGTTAAGAGTGTTTGTGAAATTGCCATTGTCGAAATTTTAACCCACCCCATTGTTCTTTAATTCTGTCTAATTTATATGAAGGTTTGCTTAAGTTGTCAAAGCCACTTAACACTACATTTCTCAGCTTTAAATTGCATCTAAAAAACAGTTAACAAGTTTTTTATATAAATTAAAGGAGTGTTTGGCACTATAGTTAAAATGGGTCATATGGGTGTTTTTATGGGTAAATACCACTCAGCCAACTTTGGCTGAGTGTGTAGGGTTTATTAAGCCATTTTAATCAAACCTTTTAGTTTAAAAATAAGTTTTTAAGTGGCCTCTATAATCTGTTAAAATTTCAATAAGCCAAATTGAGCTTAAGTGCTCCAGCTGCTTATGCAGCTTAAGCACCTTGTTATTGTGCTTATGGTTGTTGTTTCTAGCCATTCTAACCACCCCCTTGTTCTGTCTTTTAACCTCACCAAGTGAAAGTCAAAGTACCCACATGTCATTTCTTTGTAAACCCCCACTTTCAAGCCCCAATATCAGCAGGTTCCATTTAATTTTGATGGCTTATATTCTGAAAATAAGCTCATTTGCCACCCTTGTTCATCTGTTTGGGGTTGGTTTTAGGTAAAAAGCCCTTGAGTGCTTATTTTGATAAGCCTAAAAAACCCCTTATGCCCACTGTTTGCTTCCCCTGGTGCTGAGCACCTAATTTCACCCCACTTATCTAGCTTATTTTATATTAGACCTTAGGATCTTATTGCTTTTTCATGTAGCTTAATAGATACCCTGTAAGTCCCCAAAATTTAGCAGCTTAATTCTCTTGTTTAGTTAGCTTAATAGTAGCTTAAAATAGGCCTTTTTCTGTTTTTTTTAAAACTGCCAGCATAGCTTATCTCATTTCAGCTTATTTTAGGGCTTATTTAGGTTGCCATAGCTTATCTAGGACTCCCTTAGTGTAAGTCTCTTATTCCCATAAGTTGTAAGCTTATTTTGTTAGCCTAAATCCCCAAAAGAAAGAAAAATAAGCCATAAGCTTTTGAGCTTCTGTCAGTTTAACAGCTTAATTTTCTGGCTTATTTTAAGTTAGATTCAGCACTTGGTGCTTTTATGAAAATTGTTGTCCTTGAGCCCCTTAACAACTTTGCTTTTATAGCTTTTTGATAATAAGCTGTTTGGACTTGCTTTGTAATCGGGGTCCAACTCAGGGACCATTAGTGTAAATTTCCCTTTTTATTGTTAACACTGTTAGTAGCTAAGGTTAGTATTTAATTGCCTAGTTAGTCCTTGCTGTCCTTTCACTGTTAGTCCCTATAATTGACAGCTGTTAGTTTATTTAATTTAATTAATATAAATTAGGTTTAGATTTAATTAGTTTA
>BQNB010166966.1:0-14056 GCA_026074375.1 Tanacetum coccineum | reverse complement strand
AGAGTCGACACTTACGTGTACATTGCGTACCCTCATCTGTGCCGCGATACGCAGCCCAGCTAGTAATGCCTCATACTCCGCCTCGTTGTTAGAGGCGGTGAAATGGAACCTTAGCACGTAGGTGAACTCTGCCCCATCTGGGCTTATTAGTATCAGACCCGCTCCCGAACCATCGAACCATCTGTGAATAGCGTCCATGGTTCTTGCAGGGCCTCCTTTTCTGATGTGTCCGCTGAGGCTTCCTCTGGTTTCTCCACGAGGAAATATGCTAGGATCTGGCCCTTTAGTGATATTCGCGGTCGGTATGTGATGTTGTGTTCCCCCAACATGATGCTCCATTTTTGCAGTCGTCCCGCTACATCAGGGCGCGACATGACTTGCTTAATGGGCTGGTCCGTGATAACTATGATAGGGTGGGCTTGGAAGTACCTTCGTAGCCTCTTGGCCGCGAAGACCAGTGCTAGGACTAGTTTTTCCATTGGGGTATAGTTTAATTCAGGCCCTTGCAAAGCCCGACTCACAAAATAGACTGGCGTCTGGATTGAGTCCCTTTCTGTCATCAAGACAGCACCAACCGCTCCGTGGGAGGCGGACAAGTATATTATTAGCTCTTCCTTTGGCCTTGGTGCCACCAACATGGGGAGTTCTGATATATGTTGTTTCAGTTGTTTGAAAGCCTGCTCCGCTTCTGGTGTCCAATAAGGTTTTGAAGAGCGGCAAGGATTTTTCCGCTGACTTAGATAGGAACATGTTTAGGCCAGCTAACTTCCTGTTGAGGCTCTGAACCTCCTTGGCTATCCATGGGGACAGAAGTTGCAACACAGCTTCTATCTTCTCTGGGCACGATCTTATGCCTTCTGGGCCAATCATATATCCTAGGAACATCCCTTCAACTGCTTCGAACGTACATTTTTTCGGATTAAGTTTCATATTGATCTTTCATAATGTACGGAATGTTTCTTCAATATCTCTCAAAAGCTCTGCTTCTATATGACTTTTGATAACCAGGTCGTCAACGTATACTTTTAGATTCTGGCCCACCTGCTTTTCAAATGCCTTGTCTACCAGCCGTTGATACGTGGCTCCAGCGTTCTTGAGACCGAACGGCATTTTTGTGTAGCAATAAACTCCATGAGGGGTATGGAAGGCCATTTTCTCTTCATCCTCTTCCGCCATTTGTATATGATGATAACCCTTGTATGCGTCCAAGAAGCACTTGAAAGGATAACCGCAGAGGGATTCTACCTTCCAATCAGTCTCCGAGAGGGGGTAACAATCCTGCGGGCATGCCTTGTTTAGATTCATGAAATCTACGCACATTCTTCAGCTACCGTCAAGCTTTTTTACCATGACTGGGTTAGATAACCAATCATGCTAGTAGACTTTGGGCATAATCCCTGCTTTTACTAGCTTCTGTACCTCTGCCTGGATGGCCTTGCCTCATTTCGGAGCCTGGCCCCTCTTTTTCTGTCGGACCGGGGGTATCCGTCCCGGATATTAAGTCTGTGTTCGGCTATCTGCCGTGGTAGCCCTCTCATGTCGGACGGTTGCCATGCAAATATATCTAGATTCCTCTTCAGGAGCGTGCATAGTGTCGTCCGTCCTTCAATGGATAGCGTTCCTCCCAGAGCTACCTCTTGGTCCGGAAAGTCATGATGTATTGCTACCTTCAAATTTTCCTGACCTCCTTCAATCTTTTTCATGGAGTCTTTTGAAGTTGCCGTGATGGTAGCGCACTCGTTTGGCGTCAGGATAGTGCTACGGATAGTCACTACTCCACCATCTACTGGGAACTTGAGCATTCCATGAGCCGTGGATGGTACCGCTTGGATTTCTCTGATCCCAGGTCTCCCAATGATGTCGTTGTATGGCGATGGTGACCTTACTATCATAAAATTCATCCACGCTTTTGTGAAGTGCTCTGCATCTCCTATGGTTACCAACAACCTTAATTGCCCCAGCGGCCATATAGTTTCCCCGCTGAAGCCGGTTAGGGATGTGGTGGCAGGAACCATTTGACTCTTAATCTCTGGCCGGAGCCGGTTGAAGCAATGTTCGTAAAGAACTTCCATCGAGGAGCCTCCGTCCACATACATACGGTGAACCGCGTGTCCTCCGATTTCTGCTTCTATGACCAATGGACCTTCTGTTCCCTTGTTGGCAGACAACGGAGGGAACGTGATCTCGTTTACCTGAGCAAAACTCAACGTCACCTTCTGTCGAGTCACTCTGTGCCACGGCTGTATCATATAGATGGCCGCAGCTTTCTCTTTGGCCGGGGCCTCCTTTTTCCGTTCTTTTGTTTATCTCTGTCCTGCCTGATTTCTTTGATAAAGCGTGAGAGTTTACCCGCCTTTACCATTTCCTCGATTTGCTTCTTTAGCTGCATGCATTCGTCCGTACTGTGTCCTTTGTCGTTGTGAAACTCACAGAATTTGTTGCTGCTTCTTTTGTCTGCCGGAGTCACCATGGGAGGTGGTGGTTTAAACTTCTCCGACTCAGCGGCGAAGATTTCTTTTGGCGTCCTATTTAGGGGGGTGAACTTGCTTGATCCCCGTCCATCCCTTGGTTGGTTTCGGAAGTCAGATCTTTGCTCAGAGTTGTGCCGCTTGGACTGGTCCTGCGGCTTCCAAGGGGTGTAAACTTTCTTTTTTGACGCGGCCGCAGTTTCTCCCCGTATAAAATCCGTGGTCGTAGTCATCATCTCCTCCAGAGTCTTTAGGACGTGTTCATTGAGACGTTTCATCAGCTTGGGGTTATTGACTCCATGCATGAATCCAGAGATTTTCATGCTCATTTTTTCTTTTTTTCTTTTAAGATTTTTACAATGTCTGTGATAAATTGCATTACTGTTTTGTGTTTTGGTAAGGTCGCTGATCGTTTTCTATTTTTTTTCTTTCTTGTAGGGTCTATCGAGATGGTTTCTTCTTTGTTTTAAGTCATTGTGCCTTTTTTCATGCTTCCATTAAACGTCTTTCTTTAGTTCCTACCTATTTAGTGGGGTTTATTGACTCCATGAATGAATCTAGAGATTCTTTACTGCACTGCGGGGCCCCCTTAATACGTCCAGATTTCAACTTTGAAGACGAGCCCATGGAATTCCTCATCGTCTCTCCACATTCTTTGTTTGCTTTGTTGTTGTGAAATTACGCTCACTAGGTCGCATCTCCAACAGTGCTATCTTTTGTTGCATAAAGTACGCGAGGAAAGCTGCTTTTAGATCCTTGTAACTATCGATGCTTTCTGGAGGTAATTCATCGAACCATACCCTTACGGCCCCTATTAAGGTGGAATTGAACATATGGCACCATGTAGGCATTGCCTATCGTTCCACTTGGGCCGAGGCTTGGAAGACCTTTAAGTGGTCTTCTGGATCTCCAGTTCTATCATATGTTTTTACGATGTTGGGCATCGCGTCTTCCTCGTGCTTCTGAAGTTGCGATATCTTGAGGGATGTAAACGGATATCCACCTCCTTTCGCAACTCAAGGTATTAGCCAGGTCTTCCTCTAGCACGCGCCTTGCCGCCTTTTATCTTACTTAGACTTTACCCAATCGCGTCCCGTGTTCAACTAGTGGATGGTGCTGCTGTTCAGATCCGCGGGATGATGGAGATTTGGTTTTCTCTCCATTCTCCTCGTGCTCTTGGATCGACGCGGTATCCGAGGGGGTCCTCCTGTCACTTGGTCCTAGTCCCTTGGGGAGGAGTATCGATTTCCATTCGGGTACAACTCTTAAATGTTGCGGAGAGAGAGGTCTCTGTGTCCGGGGGCGGTCTTTTTTGGGGAGCGACTTCTAATTTCGGGGAAGGATCCTAAGAGTTTGTCCTGACTGGTTCTAGGGACCTTTGTCATGCTTGTGTGTGATGTAGGTATTGTCGCTGAGCGTGAGTACACTTCTCCTCGACGCTTATAGATGTAGCACGAGATTTTTGTGAACTCATAACTGTCTCTCTCCCCCCGCGCATTTTGTATCTCAACGGTCCTGAACCGTAGCGCACCCCCCTACCTTGACAGTCCGCGCTCGTGGTACTCCTCATGGGTGTGTAGACGCCAGCACTTTGAATTTTGACGCATGGACTCGTCTTGTTACTCTTACTGTGTTACTACCGACCTTTTCTCGGATTGCCCTCGCGCACACGCGCGCAAGTTCATTGTCGAGTGTATGAAACACATTGTGTGCTTGTATTCCCTTGGCAGTATCCGCACGTGTTTCGTGGATAGGTGCGTTGAGGTACGCTCACCTTATCCATGGACCTATATGGGTACTGCAGGTGTCTTCATAGATGTTCCTCACATGTAAGTCCTTGAGATGTTAACCTTATTATCCCTTTCCTTTCTGCGTCTTTTTACTCTTTGTTCGTTGTTTTTCGTGACGGTTGTGTCACAATTGGGGTTGTGTTAGACCTGCTTGCGTCATTTCTTCAGAGTGATATCCCAATGTCGGGTCCACGGATGGCGGCACGCCGCATATAAATCCTTGTTGAGTATGTTGCGCAAATTGAGTATTGTGTTAGGCAGTTCTTATTTTGGCTCTTTATTGAACTGCTATGTGGCGAGATTATTCGTGACGAGTTGATGACCGCCAACCTCGCCTATTGTTCTTGTGTCACCAGTGAAAGATTCATTCTTTCTTATCCGAGGAGATCCTCATGCCTCAACGTCAGTGTGTGTATGATATATGTGTGTGAGTGGAGAACACGTACTTAGAGAGAACTCCAGAGATATCGTCACGGAGCGATATCCCTATAGCACACTAGAGATAGAGATATAGACCGCGTCTATGTGAGAGCTAAATATACGGGTTTTTTGGAGATGTCTAATCCTAAGTTATGAGATTATGGGGTTTTTTATTGTTGTTCACCTCATTTTATGACTGATTGTTGTCTATTTTATCGGCGCTTACTTGCTGCATCTATTTTTCTCGCTCTCTCGCTGTGTTGCGGTTCTTCTTTTTTGTTTGTTGTGTTGGTATTTGCCTTGTGTTTCTCTTGTTTTTTACAGTT
This sequence comes from Tanacetum coccineum, assembly GCA_026074375.1. Lineage (NCBI taxonomy): Eukaryota > Viridiplantae > Streptophyta > Magnoliopsida > Asterales > Asteraceae > Tanacetum > Tanacetum coccineum. Next base: position 9,052 of record BQNB010166966.1, on the reverse strand, counting down.
CTTGATTAGAGTTTTTATTCTTACTATGTGTTTCGTTGTTTTTTTTTTTTTTTTTGATCCCGTGTTTATTCTTTTTTTACTCATTGTGCGAGTTTGAGTGAAGATTTTGATATGTGTATCATGTAGTGTCGATTCTCTGTTGTTTTGTGATTTTATGTCTGTTTGTATGTTTAATTTGTTTATTTGTGTTTTTTTAATGTGTGTATCTGAGTTTGAATTTGTTTGTTTTTTGTTTTTGCTTTGTTGTCTTTGTGAATAGTCGTGCAGTGTTCTCTTGTGATGTGTGTATTATATTGTGTGTGTGTGGCTAAGCTGTGTGTTTTTTTGTCCCTGTTGTTTTGTCTGTTGTTATACTCATTTTATTTTTCATATGTTTTCTTTATAAAAATTTTTGTGTTTCGTTCTCTTTTCATCTTTGTGTGTTTATTTTTTTTTTTTATTTTGCGGTTTACTTTTTGAAAAGTGTGATTGTTCTAGCGTGTGAGTGCATTCCTAGTGTGTGTGTGTTTGTGTTGTTTGGGTTTACGCGTATACTCCTAGTACAATGAATAATTCTGGATACGTGTGTGCGCCTCCTTGTGTCCGTGTGCACAAACCAGGGAAGTGTGTTGACGGACACCGCTAGATTGATCCCGTGTGTAGCCCTGTAGTATTAAGTGTAGAATCATAAACTGATATAATAGTCATTGTCTCCCTACTTAGTCTTTTTGAAGAGATTTATAATCTGACCGGACCCTGAAATAGCGCATAAATCAGTTGTATGCTGAATACAACCGTTGAATGAACCGTGCCATCTGAATAGAGCCTGAGTTTCCGGGACAGGTGGAAGTTACATGTCTAACCTCGCGAGCTCGTGACAAATCTTAGCGTGGTGTCCGCGATTCCGAGAGACCGCGAATCTCATCTAGGGTCTAGAAGCCCGCATAAAGAAGTATGGTGTGCTAGATGTGCCTCGAGTACCGTAGCTATTACGTTGCAAAAGATAGCGTGTTACGTCAGTTGTGCACTAAGTCCTTGTCTTGATTTGTCGTCGCGCTCGGTCCCGTTTTTTTTATTTATTTGTTCCCCTTTGATTCAGTCGAGAGGAGGTTTGATCATTGCTCAACTGTATATTCATAAGCTGTTGTATGGAGCACATAACAAGAATACGTGTGTTTTATAATTAAAGTTTTTAGGATAGATAGATGTTTTGTTTACTAATCTGAGTTGTGGGTGGATAAGTTACTAGGAATAATAAAGAAGATAATCTGTTATTATTTATTTAGGTTTTTTTTGTTACACTAATATTGATGATATTTAAGTTGGCTACATAATTTATGGTAATCGCTGTATAATATAATGTAGTAATTATTATGACTTTGGATGCTTTGGTTATTGATCTTCGTTCTAGGGTTGCTTGCGTCAATCTCGGTAATTTGGTCATTGCCGCTATTCCAATTATAATGTGTAAAAAAGTTAAATTGAGTCTCAAATCTCTATTGCTTTTCGGATCTATAATGATATTGAGGGGATAGATCCATTAGTATGTAGAACGGATTGCTAAGTTCAGGCATACACAATTCGCCAGAAATAGTAATTACCGGGGTGTGTGTGTTTGGCGCGATCTAATAACTCGAGGTTTTGCAGGGAAAGTTTATTGTAATGAAAATTTAATATGACAAAGTTACAATGTTTTATTAGAAATTAGGAGTAGCTGTGAACTTTGTTATTAATCTATGTTTCTCAATATCATAGATGAAGCTATATATCCAAAAATCCTCTAGAAACATAATACGCTTTTTGTGTACTTTGCAGATACCCACAACTTTGCAAAAAATTCTACGATTATCATAAGAGGTATGAATTTTTAAGCAAGAAAACTAACCAGCAGGCTAAACGACTCACATTCTTTCAGATTTCAATGTTAACCTCACGTCTCATGTCAATGCATTGACCGTCACTAATTTCTATCCAAGCGTAAAGAGCACTTGTTTAACTTTCTATTGTGCTCAGAACTAAATTCCTATTCACCTACTTAAAGCTTTTGTAATTCGGGTAACTTCATACATACCGCCGTTCTTACCGTAGTCAATCGAACGCATGTGTGAAACCAAGATATCTTTTGATTGGTTAACCCCTGCGCTTTAGCGTATAACTAAAAACGTGTATAAAAACATTATAGATTAAATCACACACATAGTGTTAGCTTGGTTGTTTTTCCAAGACGAAAATCCAAGTATGTGACTTTTATCCTACCGAAATTCTTATCTCTTTGCCCACTTCTTATAGCGAGTAGTAATTGTTGTGTAATTCGGTATGTGAGTGTTTGTGTATTTCGACCCTTATGATAATTGTCCAGCCGTAGATATCTGGCTCTGAACACTTACTACTCTCTCACACTCCAATCGCTCCCGCTCAGGTCCTCACAGATCTATTCGAAATCTGATATTATATCATATATGACTTCAATCCAAATACAAAACTTTAACCATAATCAAAATATATAGTACGATTGTTAGGCTCCAAATAGAATTGAGATACACTCAATTTCCACCTGCAATTTATGGAACCCACGTCATGGTATTAATATTACATGCATTCTAGATATACCAATTGATTTATCATAGAATCTACTTTGTGTGTAGAGTATCAGATGACCTGTGTGATGATCTTACACACTGACCCTTTTTTTTATACAAAACAGACTCCCAATCACAATATTACATACTAGTTATTGTGTGTGAAAGAGATATGTATGACTGTCCTGCCGGTGACCACACAATTATTGGATCGGGTAAGCGAAATTTGTTTCTTTTTAATGCTTTACGCTCCATAATCTGTTTTATGCACGCACACACTGTGAGTCGAGGTGTATAGTGTTTATTTAGTAAAATATTTGAATTGGTTGTGTATTTCGCTTATAGTGAAAGGCAATGTGTGGTCAAGTCAATTTTTTCTTTACCCAAAAATAAAATAAAATGTGTGGTGAAGTACAATTAATGCATGGTATACATTAACCAATTTATCATATAGATATTCAAGTGAATTCAGTACTCGTTTGGAATTTGCTTCAGGCTCAACACTAGAATCAAGATATGTCGATCTTTAAGGTGTTCAAGATCTGTCAGTCGGCTTAGGAAAAACATGAATTGTGAGTACCACGCAAAATTGTTGTTAATAGAAGACTAGGGTGGCGGAACCACGCAAGTGAATTCAGTACTCGTTCGGATGAGTAGAACACGTGGTTAATAGGAGGAGTGGCAGAACCAAGACCAAAAGTCATGAGGTTCATTTTATGAAAAGTACCAAAAAATTGTAACCCAAAAATTTTGGACCTGGTGCATTTGAGCTTAAACTGGTACGTATTTTTTACGCATTTGAGCTTAAACTGGCATGTATTTTTTACATGACGTTCGTGTGCACCAAAAACATATGTTCTAAAACTTAAAGTCCAAATATGTTTTAGTACAACGCTGAAATTGTGTCGACAAGACATTGTCATCCCCACATTTCTTCATATACTCTTGTGTCGACAAGACAGAGTCATCCCCACCTTCTTGAATATCCGATTATTTACGAATCTTGGCTAGTTGAACAATACCCGCAGGACCGGGTATTATTCTAACCGACTTTTCCTCTACTTGAACAATACCCGCCGGACCGGGTCTTATACTAACCGGAGTTTTCTCTACTTGGACAATACCATCAGTGTTTTGGGTTGAGGTGATTGTGAGTGTCTCACGTACATGCCTGTTGCAGGGATGGAGAACAGGGGTTAGTGGGAGATCAGAATCATCAATATCTAGTAGTTATGTTATGGCAAGTGTTGATGAACAGGAAGAAGGCAAAGAGAAGATCAGTAGATCAGTGTTTTCTTTTGGCGGGAATATAACAACGTGAGTTTTATTACAAAGTTGGTCCTTAAGGTAATATTGTAAGTGAATTGACGAATATACCCCTGACGAGTAGAAAAGTTAACGAAAATATGGATGGAGTTGCGGTCAAAGGACCGGTCAACTCATTTTGGACAACTACAGGGACGATCTATGTAATTAACGAGGTTTTAGGACGAAACCTGTAATTTCGGCATAACCACAAGGACGATCTATGTAATTAACTCTTTTAACTTCACCTGTTATAACTAAGGCCAAAAAAAAATTTGTCGACTTATCTTTTTCGGTAGACAAGGAATTATTATATTTTAAAAAGTGTATACAAAACTTTTTTTTGGTATTTAAAAAAGGGAGGTGATTTTCACACTCTTATTTTTTATTAGGACACTCTAAAATATGCATCAAACAGTTGTACGGTAAATATACATTGTTTAAACTGTTTGTACATTGAGTGTCCCAATCAATTCGCTTTAAAAAAGTATTTACTAGTATATTTTAGTACTCTATACCTTTACCACTTGGAAGTTCATATGAATCTTCGTTGGTTAGAGTCTAGAAACTCAGATGCATTATAAACATAATAGAAACGTTATGTTTGCTTGTGTATACAAAGCCACATCTGTTTATAACTTCTGCCGATGTGGGATACCTAATAAACTTTCTAAACTCTGTGAAATTCCAACATTTATAATGTCTCTTTAGATTTGGATGATGATGCGGTAATCGTTACACTCTTACAAAGAGTTTTACAACTCCCTCGGCAGTGTACCTAATCGTTGTAATGTAGTATAAGCAAGACTCGAGGGTTGTTATCGTTCTCTAGGGGATTAGGTTGGGAAGGCTTGAACTGAATCTAACAAAGGTCTAGGGGATAGAGAAGATTATTTTTGTCTTTTTATATTTTATGAAAGCAAGTAAATCTTGGGTTTGAAGGTTGGTTTGTTTTAATCTAATTAAACTACTAATTCTAATCTAATGGCAAGAACAATTATACAACAAAGCGTATTTACCTATGATGCACTACTCCTTGCTAGCTATCCAATTATATTATTGCTTTGTCACACTCGTGATGATCTGTGTAAGTATTTCCTGATGTATTAGCGAATTACACGAAAACGCCGTCTACGTAATATTCTCTTAGAGCAACGCACAAGTAAGGTAGTATGAAGACTAGTACAAGGCCCCTGTGAGATTATTAAATGCATTAAAACACTTAAGAGGGATCAACCATATTGGGGGTAAGGTAGTATTAAGACTGTTACCAGATGGTATCCTTTCTACACACTCGCGTTTCCCTAAACATCTAAATCAACTTAATGACTAGTTTTTTAAAGCCTAACGTGCACATCCATCACCAAAAGCAATAGGAAACAAGAATTATAAACTATAGTCAATTATACTCATTGAATCTGTCACAAACAACAAGATCTAATCAACCAATGACAAGTTTCATGCATTCCTAAATAAATACTAGATGAATTAGCCAAGCATACTTAAACAAGAGAAATCATAATCAACAAAAGGAATTTAAGACATGAATTAAGATATAAGTGATAATCAAACCATTACAAGATGTTTATAGATTGAATTAGGTCTTCTAAGTTGCTAAAAAAACACCTACCCAAACCCTAGAATCGGCCTTAGGGTTGGGGGCTTAATAAAAACGAAGTTATGAGGTTATATTTATAGGTAAACCCTAACTCGCACATCCCGACGCCGTCACCAAAATCCCGACGACGTCACGTCGACCTTTTTCAACAAGTTGTAGATTTTCTCGTTCTGATCGCGTGGGCTTTTGAATCATCAAAATCCAAATTCGTATGAAGGAGTTATGATCAAAACAATATCTAGTACTTCGCGTGCACGTCGAATGATCATCTTTATCTTGAATCTTCTAGGGTTTCTTTTGAGGCGGCTACAATCTGACGGCGTCACAAGAATCCTGACGCCGTCTCTTGTATATCCTTACGTTGTCGCAAGCTTTGGCGACGCCATCTCCAGACACTGTGTGCAGATTCTTCATGAGAGTTGGTGTAGAGCCGTTGTCTTGTCCGTTTCTTCTCCAAATGAGCCCAAGTCACGTGTATATCCTCCAAAGGTCATCCAAATGCAGAAAACACTAAAAGAAGCATTTAAGTACATAATTTGGGCATTATTGCATGATTTAGGAGGTTAAATGACCCCTAAAAAGCGTATAAATTGACACCTCATCAAATACCCCTTTATTTGGGATTTGCTTATCCTCAAGCAAATGGGCTTTTCTACCTAGACAATAGCGATAAAGGGGGCATTTGACCTACTATTTAATGGTATTTTACGACACAACCTTCTAGACCTTGTAGTTAAAAGCACGAAATTCATATACTAGCACCTCACATAAGTGTTTGGGAATTCTCTCTTTCTCCCAGGTGTATAATAAATTATAACAATGTGGGAAATGTGAAAATAACACTCATTACCTGTCATAGCATATAAATTACCATAGGCTTGATAAATGATCAAACCTCCATCGCTAGGTGCAAGTACTAGAAATTACTATCAAAGTGGTCTTTAAGGGTTGTGAGGTGTAGGTGTAAGATAACATATAATGGAAATAGAAATGATGGGATATATTTCGAGAGTGACTTTTTAGGTGAATTTTAGGTGAAGTGGTGAGTTAATCATCTATAAGTATACACGAAGGATGGGTTGCTAAGCCACGACTCTACCAATATGGACTAAGTATACAAACTCTACACAACTTTACATCAATCTATTTATTTTTCTTTTCTTGATTCTATGATAAACGATAAATAGAACTTAAGCAAATGGCAGCCCGTATATTTTTTTCACTTTTTTTCATATATATATTTTTTTCTTTTCTCTTTTTTTAATCATTTTTTATCCTTTTTTATCGTTTTTTCGTACACTTTGTCTTTCCATTGCTTAAACATAATAATACATCGGGGTTTATAGACACACCCCTACACTTGAACTTTTACATACTTTACAAATAATCTAACTAATGACCCGATTTGAGATGGATCAACATAACATGTAGCTTATTGAGCACTAATAGGGGTAATAAATTACTTCTTCCCCAATTCTTCATAAAATAAATAATATCGTGAATCCCAATCATCCCAAAACTGTATCTACAAGGATAAAGACTTAGCAACCGTGTACTCAAATAATAAACTTGGTTTAAACACAACGATGTACTAAAAGTGAGTACATATAGGGTAGGATAAGGTTTCGGGTGTAACAATTGGTTTAAGGTATCGAATTTCAACTACTACATATGCCTGGAATAGTCTATTCAGGAATTCCTATAAATCCCCTTTCGGTCGTCCCGTAACATATAAATAGAAGAAAAACGAAGGGATAGGTTGAGGTTTCACTAGGGGCGTCTTGCACAAAAAATGAGTGCGAAGCACGGGTGTGGGAGTAGTTACACAGTCAAGGTGGCCATAATAACAGTGACAGGTTTCATACATGGGTTAATTCTAGTTCCTCTTATCATTTAGAAAATCCTAATAATCACAACGCGGTCTCGAGATGCATCACAAAAATAAGTTCTAGAATTTAGTATACTACCAGTACACTCATATAATTTACATCAATGCTAAGAGCTCTAGGAAAGGCGCCAAAATCACACATGCACATCCATAATGATGGAATAGACACACATGATTGTACATTCCTCAACTCGAGATAGCTTAGAGATATAAACTATCTTGGGCACCAAAAATGGGTACCCGAATTCCTAAAGATCTAAAGGCGTAAACCTCGCATTTTAGGGGTGAATTCATTTGAGAGGTAGGGTTTTTGTGCTAGTAATATAAATTCATATCCAATGGACGCGACTAATACTCGGTTTTCGTCGGTGTGTGTCATAAAAAAAATTAAATTTTGGTTAAAATTACCGTCTATGCTATGTTTCGATATATTACCCATCATTTCAAGGAACAAACAAATGGCAATTGAAGGAATAGTTTCTAAGGCTCGTTTCCCCCTACACTGAAGATGAACATTGTCCTCAATGTTCTTAAAAGTAGCCGTAAACGAATAAAGGGAAAAGAAAAAGGCGAAAGAAACTAATACTCCCTTGGTTTGCTCAATAATGGAGAAGAAACATGTGATAACTGGCTAAATCGTCATCCAAGAGTCGTCCAATGAAACTCATAAGAACTCCAAATCTTCTTCTTATCAAATATAACACGTAAATCAAAGACAAGAAACAACTACACATAGCATAAAATCGGTGGGATAATGATATATACAACGAAACTTTTAGGGTTTAGACTCTATAAAAGCAGTAAAAATAAGATGAATATGCTAATGTAATCGTGGTTTTCTGTAGGTCTTTAAGAAAATTACAAATTTTGGAAATTATATAGAATTAATTTTTCTAAAATAATAAAAAATTTGAATTTTCGCAAGTTTGGAGACGTGACGCCGTTAGGAAAAATCTTGACGCCATCTCTAGACACTGTGAAAATCTCACATCCGTTTTTTTGGAAAATAAATTGCATGCAAGTCTATTAGTTATTTCCTGTATAAAATACTGCATTAAACCTGAGATTAATTTTCACAATCATATGACTCGAAACTGACACAAGACGCAAATTAATCTAAACAATTTATTTAATATGTTTGAAATGGTTCTTATAAACCGGATATTTTCCCCTACACTTATTCAATGCAAAATACCTTTGATTGTAATTAAGACGAGGTTAAAGACAAAACAAAGCATGATCACATAATTCAAACATATAAAAACAAATGATAAAGAATTAAAACACACGACACTCCTCAAATGCATTAGATTAAAGAAATTAGGTTGTCTCCCAACAAGCGCTTTTGTTTATTTAACGAGTCTTGTAGCTAGACTTGGAGTCACACGTCCTTAAGTGACTCCTCTTTCGTCTTCAAAAATGACATATTCCATTGAGGTTGCGAAATTCTTATTGTTAAACATTTTACCCCTCCATTGATTGAACTTCAACTCTTTCTTTTGATAAAACTTAATTCTCTCTTCCTAATCTAAAATTCGTTTACTTACAATGCTTATGGGGGTTATGGGGTCAATTTCATCTTTTTCCCTTTCTTTAAATTTGCAAAAGTACTCGGGGGTTTTAAAGAAATTAATTTTGCTTTTACTAGATTTTAAAGTTATTAGCCCTTTATCAAACCTAATT
>BQNB010166964.1:0-10276 GCA_026074375.1 Tanacetum coccineum | reverse complement strand
AGAGATAGGGAATGAGAAAGAGATAGAGATAGAGATGCGGACAAGGAGAGGGATCGTGTGAGGGGAATGAGGGAACATTGACTTGAAAGTGAGAAAGAAAGGGAGGATAAAGAGCAAGAAAAAGATCTCGATCAACCTCATTGCAGTGGTAGCAGAAAGAATCAAAAATGAACATGACATGAAGAAGAGCCGTAATAGGGGGTTAAAGACATATATAGGGATAACAATCGTGAGATAGAGGTTAAAGACAGATATAAGAAGAGGAGTCATGATAGAGATGTTAAAATAAAGAGTCAATGAAAAAAAACACGATAGAGAGGTTTAAAAAAGAGTCAAGGAAAAGAGTTGCGATAGAGATGTCAAGAATATAAGATGGAAAGGAGTCGCGATAGATAGGCTAAAGATAAAGACAAGGAGAAGAGTCGTGATGGGGAGGCTAAAAAAAGAGAAATCAGAGAACCTTAACACGAAAGTAGGTACTTTTTAAACAAGATCCAACACGTCGTCTTAAACATCTGACAATCACACCCTTACACTAACAATAAAACCACATAAATATCGAAACAAACCCGCCCGTTGGGCGGGTTACGTAACTAGTATATATATATATATATATATATATATATATATATATATATATATATATATATATATAATTTCTCTTTTTATATATATTTTATATATCATATTTTTCTATATATTGGTTTACAAAAAAGTGTTGTATACTAATGACATAAAGTTAAAAAACTATCATATGTATTAATCTTTTTTCATTAATTTTTTAATCAGAATTGAATCCAAAAAAAGTGTCACGCCTTACGTTTTTGCGGGCTTTTTCACGCCTCATCTCAAGTCACGCCTAGAGCCGCATCCTTAGTCTACTTCGTAACGTGCTTCGCGCCTTCACAGCGCCGCCATGACGCGCCTTTTAGAACACTGGTTGTGACATGTAATAAATGTTTGTATCTTGAAAATAAACCGTAAATTATAAAGTTTGAGTTCAGTTGGATACCAAACTTATTTTGACTGACGGGTACCGGTACTAAATTTTATGGCAAGAAATTGTTATTCATTGTGATTCATTTATACGTTTTTTTCTAACAATAAATTTACAAAAGAATGACAAATTTTTAATTAAAATAACTTCTAAGTAATACGGAGTTCCAATCTACACAATTTTTATTCCAAATAATAATATACATAAAATTCAAACGAAAGAAAGAAACATAAGTAACATCTTTCAAACATAAGTTAAAACTAGTCGGGTACCCACGCAATGCGGCGGCGGGTACCCGGTAACTAAATATTGTAGCGAGCAAACGTTGTACATTTATATGTTTTTTCTAACAATAATAACTTTACGAAATAATGACAAATTTTAATTAAAATAACTATAAACCATACCGATGCAACTATTTCACATTAAAATAACATAAGGTTCAAATTTGAGCGATCTTATTAAAAGGTAACATCTTTTTTGATAGGATAGTTTAGGTACTTGTTAGTAAGTACAACGACACTAATGAAGTAAAGATCAAAAGATACACCAAATTTACCTCAACACTTGAAGCAATATCGTACATGATGTCTTCTTCTTGAAGTTGAACATCCTTTGGATCATTTTTGTCAACGCTATCCAGGTTCATCTAAATAACAAGGTGAAAAAGATAACTCGTTAACAATATAATAATCGAATAAAATAATTAAGAACCTAATTGTTTATAAAAAATATATTTTACCTTAACGATGAAGGCTTGCACATTTAGTTTATTTGTATACATTACATATAATTAGGGTTTTGATATAAACGTTTAACGTTTAAAGCCCGTTTTGATAAAATGTTAATGTTATGTTAAATGGGCAATGTATTTAGTAAAATGATATTAAGATATAGACTTGACATATTAGGATTTTTATATGATATAAACATAGATATAGATGGCATTGGTAGAGATTGCGTGAGCTTGTTTACTTTAGGATGCAAGTTACGTTGCATAATGAGATAAAGCAAAAAAAATTCCCTGTAAAAAGGTGGTATATATATAATAAATGGATATTACAGTGCATCTAATTTAATATATGGATAATTACATTGATGAAAAATACGGGTTGTTATACCGGACTTTTGCTGCCGTGACCAACACCCTTTTTCCTCTTTCGCCTTCCGCTACCTTGGACGTCACACTTCACCATTTTCCTTCTTCCGATGTCCACTGCCCAAGACGTAACATTCCTCACTCCTTCAAAATTCACCTTGCCCTTAAGGTGATACGAAGAATATGCCGATTGAGAGTCCGACATCCATTCCCATATGGCTTCCGCAGGTGATCCTCCAACCCACTGGTACGGCCGACCCGTCACCATAGCTTGCCGACGTATCCGCTCCCCCACCTTCGGTTGAACAAAAGTATGGCTGCCCTCATTATCTATGAGCTCATAAACATCACCGATACCAATTATTTTCTATAGTTAGAGAGAACGCAGACTCCCCTGCCCAATTAAAGAATTAAGTATAGAAATATCATGACTTTCAGTTGTATATAATGTATCCGGCTCTGACTCTTGGACCGTGTCATCATCCTCATCAGCCATTAACAACAAGAATTTCCTCGGGCATTTATGCCCACGTACGCACTTGTTAAGGCGCTCTTGGCATTCCACCAAAAATTTCCACTTAATAGCAAGTGGCTTGGTATTTACATTAGAGGTCATTTGAGGAGGCATCGGTAACAAAGGAGGCTTATTCACATTGACGACTGACAAAGCAATCCCCACCCGAGGTATCGTCTGCTTTTGATTCCCAAAGCTCATTACGGTTTTACTTGCCTGGATCGTTACAGGAGCCGCCTGGTCGTCCAAGCCAGCTTTGATAATACGTGCCAATGAAAACGCGTCACCAAGAGTTGTTGGTTTCGAAACCAACAATTCACGTTGTAGGTTGAGTTTAAGCCTTGAGATATAGAAAGAGATGAGCAATAAATCTTGTATATCTGTAACCCTATTCATGAGTTTTTCAAACTCTCATTGATAATCCTCTATTGGCCCGGTTTGTAACAACTTCAACAAAGCCCCCCGTGGATCTTCATATTTTGACGGCCCAAAACGATTCCTAACACTTTCTATAAATTTGTCCTAATCGGTAATTACCCTATTCCTTGTCATCCACTGAAACCATTCGGTAGCCACACCTTCCAAGTTGAACCCTACCACCTTCAACCGCTGATCGGCCGGTGTATTTAACAAAGCAAAATATTCATTAATCGAAAAAATCCAACTTTCAGGATCCACCCTATTAAACTTAGGCACATCCAATCGCATGGAACGTGGTAACGTTGATCCTAAATCACCTTCGCCCCCATAACAAGTTTGTAGTAGTCCCCTAGTAGTCTGTAACTCAGCACGCAATGCATCAAACTGCATCCGAAAGGCCGCGACATGTTGCGCCTGCTTCTCCGATGTGTCTGCTTGATCCTTGAGTAACAACCGAATCATGTTCTCATCCATGCTATGAATAGTACTCTAACGAACAATAACTCGAAGAACAATTTTTTTTACTGATGAACAGTACCGATGAACAGTAACTCTGGTGAATGGTACCGATGAACAGTACTCGATGAACAATATTTTTTTTGGAACCCTAAATCGAAAGCCCTCTCAACAAGGACTCTCAATGAAAAAACCAATTGATACGACCTGGTTAGAGGTTGTATCAGATAATAACACCACTTTTAGCGTGTGCGAACTCCTTAAGAATAAAGAGAAGAAGAAGAGATGATTTATTTGACTAATACTTGATTCATTCTTTCATTAGATTATGAAACTTTAAATAGACACTTATGAGATAATCTCATATGACACAAACACATATCCTAATATGACTCCAACATTTATCTTATCACGACATAAACACATATCCTATTAAACATAAAACATAATTATAGTTATCCTAACACGATATCCTCGTGCTATCCGGACTTCCGCTACCGCGACCAACTCCCTTTCTCTTCTGCCTTCCGCTACCTTGGACGTAACACTTCACCCTTTTCCTTCTTCCGACGTCCGCTACCCAGGGCGTAACAGTATGGACATCATCAAGTTTCACGTCTTACAAATCACGACGAAAGTTTTGCGTTTTTAAAGTGTGGCTTAAAGTAGCAAAAAATATGAAAATATTTATATATTTATATATCATATTTCATATATATATGGTTTACAAAAAGTGTTGTAAATAATGAATAAAGTTAAAAACCTATCATTGTATTAATCTTTTTCATTAATTTTTTTAATCAGAATTGAATCCAAAAAAAGTGTCACGCCTTACGTTTTTGCGGGCTTTTTCACGCCTCATCTCAAGTCACGCCTAGAGCCGCAGCCTTAGTCTACTTCGTAATGTGCTTCGCACCTTCACGACGCCACCATGACGCACCTTTTAGAACACTGGTTAGGACATGTAATAAATGTTTTTATCTTGAAAATAAACCGCAAATAATAAGATTTAAGTTCAGTTGGATACCAAACTTTATTTTGATACTAAGGGACTAATCCGCACACTCCCTCTCCGTTTTGATCCAATGAATTATATTAAAACCAAAACTCATTTTCATCCTTCTTTTTCAGATATTAATATCTCTTAAACCGTTAATTGTTAAACGGAAAAAAATATACCATCACGACGAACATTTAATTATCTTTCTATAGATATGCACTTTGAATATTTTCGACAAACTTTTTTTTATTTATTTTTTTATTTTTTTATGTTTTTTCTTCGTTGTTGAAACTTGCATGATAAACCACATGTGATTAAACACTAATAAAATAAACATGTGATATTAGTGTTAAACCACATATGATATTAGTGTTAAATCACATATGATAAAAATCACATATGATATTAGTGTTAAATCACATATAATTTGCAATTCTAATAAAATCACATGTACTTCGATATTAGTGTTAAATCACATATGGTGTTAGTGTTAAATCACTTGTGATTTTATATGAATAATCAAATTAGTGTTTAATCACATTTGATTTCTTCATGCAAGTTTCAACAACGAAAAAAATATATGAAAAAGAACGTAAAAAACATGAAAAAACAAGAAAAAAAGTTTGTCGAAATATATCAAAGTGTCCGTCTAGAAAGATAATTAAATGTTGGTCGTGACGTTATAATTTGTTTTGTCTAACGATTAACGGTTCATGAGATATTTAAATTATAAAAAATAGGTGAAATAATAAAATGTTTTTAATATCGGTCATTGATTTCTTTTTATATAGATTGCGGGGATAGTCCTGTGGTATCCAAATAATTATTGATATAGAAATAACTCTCTTCAAATAATAAAGCCAATCGCCTTGATGTACCATTAATTTTGCATAATTTATTTCATAAACGTAACCCTTAAAAGCTATGTTTAACAAAACCTTTTAACTTATCATAATAAACTCATAACTATCTAGAAATATATAGAGTCGTGTAGCCATGTTTCTCTTGTGGTTTTATATAATCATACTTTTCAATTCATTGAATCGTGTATATTTTGTGACAATTTTATCCTTTTTATGTTAATATAAGTTTTGATAAATCAAAAGATGAAATGATCATAACATACATACAATAGACATAATTCAAAAATATGATTTTATAAGAGCACAAAAGAAAGTTGCACAAATCTAAAAAAACCGACAAACTACATTTCCAAGTAATCACAACTTTTCAGCTTAAACCAACAAGTACTATTGTTTTCTAAAAGGGATAGGTTACTAAGACCTCTCTAAAAAGTCATTTGTACCTCCTTGTTTTGTTTTTTAATTTATTTTATTTATTTATTTTTTCATTTTTATAATTTTGTTTATATCTGTGAAATGAAAAGTGCGGAAACAAAACTATAAAGTTTAACAAGTCAAAAGTATTAAACTGATAAAAAGTACATAATAAAAACTGATAAAAAACTGTGTTGCATTGTAAAATGTGGAAACTAGAAGGGGTGTTGAATAGTTTTTACCTTTTTAAAAATTAAAACTAGATTATTTAATTATGTGAATTCAAGTGATATACAAAATTGTATATGATAATGATGCAATAAGTAAATAATAAATGCAATAAGTAAGTAAGTATAGAGAGGAAAGATCAAACCAAAGGCACGGTGATTTATAGTGGTTCGGCTATGAATCTCCTCTTCGCCCTACTCTTCTCCCCGAGTATCCAACTCGAGAGTTCTCTTCACTATGCTAATAAGCTCCCTTTAGGCGAAGAAAACTGTACAACGCCGCTTATACTTTTTCCGGTACAAAGCTAGATATCAAGTTCTATATCGAGATAGAACCAATATAACACACTATGTATTTTAAGGCCTAAAATATTAACCAATTATACAACTATGATTACACAAGACAAATACATGATGATGGATAACTATCACAAATGTGATGACACTACTAAACTAATAACACTTGAAGCTTGAGTATCTTTTTGTGTTCTTCCCTAAAGAGTGGAATGATTGGATCAGTTGTAATGAATTATAGAACAAGTATAATAATCAAAGAATGTATAAGAAAGAAATAAAATAAATATGTAAGAAGAAGGTTTGGAAATGAGTTCAAATGAAAACATTTGGCTCATATTTATAGGCAAAAATTTGGATTTAAATTTACCAGCTCCACGGATCGACAGATCCACCATACTCAGGATTCATCTGCCTATTAGGTGGATCCGTTAGTGGTAATTAGCTATTTTTTGTCTTTTAGTGGTTAACCACAAATCTTTATAAAATATTTTAATTGTACCTAAATATATGATTTAGTACATGTTTAGTAGGGATATAAGCAATCTTACATGAGTTTATGCAAATGATTAAACTAGTTTGCAAGACAAACAGTTTCTTTGATCATTAATTACGCTTTATAATGTCATATTCATACCTTAAGTGATTTGACGTCGGCATGTAAACTTACGACTAAATAACTTGTTTACGTAAACTTTTACGTAGTATGACATTATATATGTTATTATCAAAACTTGAAGATCATTAAATATAAATATCATTTTTTGCGAACATTTGTATTAACAATCTCTCATTTTTTATGATGACAACATATAAACTCATATTAATTAAAAGTGTACTAAAATAATTTTTACTAGTTGAGTTTACACCTTTTCCCCCCCTTTTTGTCGAAGCAAAAAGTGTTGTGGAGACGCGGTTGCAAAACGTTTTGACGAATGCAATAAACTTGCGTGATGATTGCAAAGTAAACAATCAGGCGTATTGTAATTGCTCCCCCTCGGTGTATGCTCTCCCTTGTTTGAGGCACTAATGAATCGAGCTATTGAGGCGTGCTATAAAACAAAGTTAGTAGACAAGCAAAGATATATATGACAACAACACACACATATATACAGGCATAACAACCACCATCATCATCACGACACAAACATAACTAATGATAATTCCATTATAAGAGAAAAAGCATAAAACAAGCATAATAATAAACATAACTAATGCTAATTCTATTATAAGAGAAAAGCATAAAATAAGCATAATAATAAGCTAAAAATAAACTAAAAGTAAAATTAGATCAGATTTAAAATCTTGGGATAAAGCTTTTTTCATATAATCCTAGGCAATAGTTAAACAACGAGGTGTTTAGTATGAGAAGTATGGTGGGTTGGATGAAGATCCAAGTTGGTGTCAGATGTATGAGCATATAAAGTGAGTGACGTCTTGTAGGCTTCGGAGTTGTTCCTTTTTGTTTTACAACATTTACATAGGATAAGATGAGGGTTTGATATGGTGTTTAGGATTAGATGATCCAAGTTGTGATGAGTAGGATTATGGTGTGTGTCTTAATGGTTGTGAGTAATTACTCTCTTATGTATTCAAACATGAGATGTATTTATCTTCGTAGTGATTTGATGTCATCTCGGGTGTTACTACAACATTGACATGTTAGATGGTGAATGAGTGCTTGTCTTGATTCCAAGACTTCGAGAGGAATGTTGGTTTGATTTCCTAGGTTTTGTAGTAAATAGTGATGGAGGTTTTCTTGAGAATGTACATTGTTGTTATCATTATCAAACAATGGGGCTATAGGATTTTGAGATATTAAGTTTGATGGCAATGGAGTTCTTTCGTTTTGGTCTTCCTCACTTGATGTTTCAAGGTGAATGTGAATTGGAGATTTGAAGCGTAATTTAGAGCTTTTTCTTTTGAAATGAGTTGAAGAGGTATTTGATGAGCTAGTCATAATGATGAACTAGTGGTGTGTATATGTAATGTTTGAATGAGATTAAATAAGGTTGAAGATGGTGATTTGAAGTAGAATTGGTATAGTGTTTTGTATAATGGTTCTTGGATTATATGGGGGTTTTGTTTTATCCTAAGGTTTAAAATCACATTTAGGATCATATAGCATGAATATAAGATAAAGTGGAAAAAGTTAAAAATCATAAAATTTGAACTTTTAAAGCCTGGGTACCTATGGATCTACCTAAACTGAGGACGGATCTCGGGTACGGTGGATCCTTAGATCCGTAGGGAGGTCAAAAATGACCAGAACCCCTGTTAAGCTGCCAAAATCCTAATCATATTTCATGCAAACATTCAAGTCATAGCCAACAATAGTAAATTGTCCTAAAAAGATAGCAATAACATATAAAAGTCATCTATCTAGCATGCAACCTACGAAATAAGTTTTTAAGAATCCTAGAGATTAATGATAGTACATAATACTTAACTTCCTAATCATGAGGCTAGATTTTCAAATACTACCATGGACCGAAAATGAGTATTTCTTGGTCTCCATTTCAAATGCTCGATGAAGTCAAAGTTCGTGGAAAGAACTTGTATTGTAACAAAGGTGAGGACTAATTTGTGCTCTCAGCCGATGATGGAAGAGAAGGTGAGCAAGATTTTGCTCTATTTCCTTTGACTTTGGCTTTTTCCCTTTTAACACTGATGGAATCCATTACCTGGAAATGTAAGACAAAGTGTAGGTCAAAATGAAGACAGAAGAGTTTTGGATATATAGCAAGAATATGCTTATAAAGACGTATTGGAAGCAAACCGTATGGTAATGGAAAGTCTTCACGCTTTTTGACATCTTCAATTTTATGAGCTAGGTAGTAAGCAAGATTGTATTTTTGGTAGGTGCCAGATTATAGAGCATGATTGCCATGCACGCATCTACAGAGTGTTTGTGAGTGTCAACACATATGACATTTTCTCTAAGAATGAGTTCCTAATATTTGATATTGGGAAGAAGATCATCATGGTATATGGTGCTTGGATTGAGATGATTTTGGTTGGTTTGTGCGATGGAAATGTCATTTTTGATTTTAAGAAAGTGTGGAATGTTGGTTTTGTAGGAAGCATGTTTTCCCGATGTTGATCCAAGAGTTCAATTAGGCTTTTATTTGAATAGATACAAGTTCCTTCTGAGGAAATTTGGAGAATTTGTCTGAATTTCTCAAGTTTCATTGTGAATTCTTTTTCTCTAATGGTGAAACCAATTAAAAAAGGATAAGTCATCAACATTGTGTATGAGTCAGAATTTATGATAGAATTCAATGACAAAACGTGGACAAATTTGTCCATTTAGAGTTAAGAGGCAATCGAAGTTGATAGTCCTAAAGCGTTCGACGATATCATTGATGAAGAGAAAGGATGACTCAATATGTCTTCCTTCATGAATTAAGTGATTTTGCAAGGTTTTGTAAGTATTTTTTAGATCATTTGTTATATGGCGAATGTGATGAATTTTAGGTATGTATTGTTTGGTTTGTTTGTAATCTAACTTCATCGTTCCAAGCATGTTTAAACCTATTATTAAGTAGACAAGTTCAATAAACGATATATGTATATACAAAGGTATCTACGTCTGTGCCTATATGCAAACAATGTGGAGGTATGATTTGCTTGACTCGATTTATATATGAGTGAACCCTTACACTCCTAGTTTAACATAACTTTAAGTTGAATGTGTCAAAAATATACATTTCTTATATACTTCAAATAACCATTCAAGAGATCGTAATGCATGATGAAAATTATTTTCACGTTGTATTAACAATGCATATATAATCATTTTGAGTGTCCTAGATGTGAAAATGGTTTATAAAAATAACTTGGGGTTTTTTGAAAAGTTTCCATATCTAGATGTGCATAAAAAGTAATGTATATTTATAAATGGTAAGTATAATAGTCATAATATGATCTTAATTGTGCAAAAATAAACAAAAAAATAAATATCCTAAATTTTATTTTTGTCCAAAATAGAA
>BQNB010166963.1:0-14056 GCA_026074375.1 Tanacetum coccineum | reverse complement strand
TTTATAATCCTAGATGAGATCTAACCCATCTCGAGCTTAAACGATCTTAGAGTCTATCAGATTATATTAGTTTCCACAAGAATGAGAACCTTATACTTTATAATGGTTAATTGTGTAACCATGATAACAAATTTCATCCTGGCATTGTGTTTCGGAGATGGTACTTATTTGGACGAGTCGAAGTCCTTTGGTGACAAAACATGTACATGTGAAGTACTTTTTGAACACTATTTTTTTAAAATGGGATGCACTTGTATTTTTCAACGGTTACATCGCTTTAGCATCAAAACTTATGTATTATAAGATACATATAAACACCAAATTTTGTTGAATATATTTATTCAACCCGCGTTCAAAAAAAATGTTTTTTATTATAAAAAAAAAATTCTTTTGTATCGGTATCATTGTGTTTAGTTACTTTGACTTCAACTTTTTTTGAAAAACTTTATTATGACTTCAAATTTTAGAAATCCTTATTATGACTTTAATAAAAAAAAATTTAAAATAAAAAGATAAAATAAATAAATAAATAAAATTTCTTTATTATGTGTTACTTAAAATATATGTTTTTTAGTCAAAACCTTTTTTTTATCACGATTTATGTTGAAACCCCAATCTTGTTGGAGGTTACTCCGAAATACAAACTTTTGAAGACGTATCTTTTTGGATAACAATCATTATGGGAGAATTAAAACTACGTATGTGAGAAACGTTCACCTCTTTTCACTATATAAACTTTCGTCGCATCTCTGTTTGAATGAATGTTATTTCGTTACATTTAAAGTTGCATTATATATATGTACGCTACTCGAATTATACTTTGGTCAAAGTAGTTACTCAAATAAATGTGTGGACAAAATTTTTTTAAAACCATATCTCTGAGAAGAAACACCGCAACTCAGGAACGAATCATGGAAACCAATCAAGTTACATCCGTACCAAGCGAACCTAGAGCAGATACAAGCTTTGTTCACTGGAAATTTGAGCCATGAATCAATTTGACTTATGAGAAGTTAAAATAGGTATACTCTACTAAAATGCTAACGACCCTAAGTTGAAGCAATAGAGACAAGGACAAACTAAGTATGCAACACTCAAGGTTGCAGTTACAGGACATCCAAGTCTTGTGCTGCTAAGAAATTCTTTGGAACAGAAAGAGCAGTTGGCTGACTATCATGGCTAGAATAAATGGAGTATGTGCTCTACATTAGCGAGTGTCCCGCAGAAAGCCAAGTCGAATTTGCATCTTGTATGTTGCAAAGTCGCGCCTTAACTTGGTGGAATACACTAGTTTAGACAAGAGGCCAGGCAATTTCTATAGCCCAACCTTGGGAGGACCTAAAGAAGTTGTTAAGGGAGGAATACTGTCCGGATAATGCAATCAAGAAATTTAAGGAAGAGATCTAGAATCATGTTATGAATGGAGCTGATGTTGATAAGTACATAACTCGATTTCATGAGTTGGCTAGACTAGTGCCGCACACGGTAACTCCGGAAAGCAAGCGTATTGATCGCTACATTCGGGGTTTAGCTCCTGCAATTAGAAGAACAATGGAAACCAGCCCGTGTTAGAAGTTTTTCCATTGTTGCTAAGGAAGCCCATCAAGACCTAAACGTCATGACGAGTACTTTTTATTTCATCGATCATTTTCTACCGTAATATTCGATTCTGATGCCTATTTTAGTTTTATTTCTACCGACTTATTTCCCTTGATTAACTCGAAACCTAGTGCTATAAACCCGAATTATGAAATTTAAATTACTAACGGTCTAAAGTTAGAAACCAACAAGATTGTCTGCAGATATGGACTAGAACTAGAATGTCATACGTTCATCATCGACTCGATTCCTTTTGGACATAGTAGTTTCGTCGTGAACGTAGGAATGGATTGGTTGTCAAGGCCTAGAGCTAAGATAGTTATTATGAGAAAATAGTCCAAATTCCGTTATCCAACGAAAAGATTTTGGAAGTTCATGGAGAACATCCGAAAGGAAAACTGAAATAGTTGAAGACTGTGAAAGCATGTGAGCTGAAACTCGAAGACATCCCTAATGTACGTAACTTTCCTAGCGTGTTTCCAGAAGATATACCAGGTTTACCCTCGTTTCGTAAAGTTGAATTTCGCATAGATCTTGTCCCTGAAGCCATGCCTATTGCAAAATCACCTTATCGTTTGGCACCTACGGAAATGCAAGAACTGTACAACCAACTTAAAGAGCTCTAAGAAAAAGGTTTCATACGACCTAGCTCTTCACCTTGGGGAGCCCCAATCTTGTTTGTTAAAAAGAAGGATGGTTCATTTCGTATGTGTATAGACTATCGAGAGCTGAACAAGCTAACTATCAAGAACCGCTACCCTCTTCCTAGGATCGATGACATGTTCGATCAACTGCAAGGGTCATGGTATTTTTTGAAAATAGACCTTCGATCTGGCTATCATTAGTTGAGAGTACGCGAAGAAGATATTCCTAAAACTGCATTCAGGACAAGTCTAAAGAGGAGCACGAAGTTCATCTGGAGTTGCTTGAAAAAGAGAAATTGTTCGGGAGATTTTCGAAATGTGAATTCGGGCTACAAGAGGTTCATTTTCTCAAACATGTAGTGAACATTGAAGGTATACATGTGGATCCCAGTACAATTGAAGCAGTGAAAAACTAGAAACCCCGAAGACCCCAACCGAGATTCATTCATTCTTAGGATTTGCAGGATATTATAGGCGATTTATCACAAATTTCTTGAAGATTGCAAAACCTCTCACCCCGTTGACTCAGAAAAACAAGAAGTTCGAGTGGGGTGATAAGCAGGAGATCACTTTTCAAACATTAAAGGACATGTTGTGTGATGCCCTAATTCTGGCACTTCTCGAAGGCGCAAATGATTTTGTGGTTAACTGTGACGCATCGAACCAAGGTTTTGGTTATGTTTTGATGAAGAGGAACAAGGTAATTGCATACACATCCAGACAACTCAAAATCAATGAGAAGAACTACACCACTCAGGACTTAGAGTTGGGCGCAGTAGTATTTGCTCTCAAACCCTAGATACACTATTTATATGGAACAAGGAGCGTTATCTACACCGATCATAAGAGCCTTCAACACATTTTTGATCAAAAAGAATTAAATATGCGCCAAAGATGGTGGATAGAATTTTTCAGCGATTATGACTGTGAGATTCGCTACCATCCAAGTAAAGCGAACGTAGTAGCTGATGCATTGAGCAGGAAGGAACAGTTGAAACCAAGACGAGCTCGAGCTATGAGCATGACAATTCACTCTAGCATTAAGGCTAGGATACTGGAAGCCCAGAGCGAAGCTTCTAAAGGCGTCAACACTCCAGCAAAAATGTTAAAAGGATTGCACAAACAGTTTGAGAGAAAAGAAGATGGCAGATTATATCTTGCTGAACAAATTTGGGTGCTAGTTTATTGCAATTTAAGAACTTTGATAATGATTGAAGCCCCTGCTACAAGGTATTCCATACATCCTGGAGCAGACAAGATGTACTATGATCTACGAGGCTTATATTGGTGGCCCGGAATGAAGAAGGATATTGCCATATATGTTAGTAAGTGCTCGACTTGCTCTAAACTCAAAGCAGAATGCCAGAAACCCTTGGGACTACTTCAACGGCCAGAAATTTCCAAGTGAAAATGGGAGAATATCACAATGGACTTCATAACCAAGTTACCGAGAACCACTAGCAGACATGACTCGATTTGGGTCATTGTCGGTCGGCTGACCAAATCTGCGCATTCCTTAGCTAACCGTGAAGACAGAATACGAAAGATAATAGAGACTTCTGAAATGTAGATCTAAAGAGTAATGTTCACTCCGCCATCAAGATAATAGAGACTTCTAAAATGTAGATCTAAAGGAAGCAAGTAACAAAGGAAGAAAAAAACTTTTTTGTGGTCCGATATCAAGGTATGCTATATGCCATCACTAATGGTACTTTATTCTAACTTAATTGATGTATTAACATATGTTTTTATTTCACTAAATTACATGTAGGTACCGTGAAGTAATGAGCATCCATTGGAGAACAAAGAGTTGAACGCGATCATTGGCGCATGATTTACATTGTGGGGAGATTAGACCTAGATAATTAAGTTGAATTCTAGTATAACAACCCACAATTTTCATAAATGTAAATATCCATCTATTAAGTTAGATGATGTACAATCTATTAGTTATATATGAACTCACCTTTTTCAGGGAAATTTTTCGCTTTATTACATTACATTACTTACTTTGCCAATATCTCAATATGCAACATTTCTTGCATAACTAAAGTTAACGGGCTCAGGCAACCTACATATGACAATCCTATCTTCATATATGTCAAGCAATCATCATAATATATCAAGTCAATATCATAATATCATTTTTACAAAGTACATTATTCCTATAATGTACCATTTGCAACATCATATCAAAACGGGCTTTAAACCATTATCGGATATCTCTAAACCCTAATTCCATGAAGGATTAACATCTAAAGTGAATGCACAAGATACTAAAGCATATGTACAAGCAATATAACATCTCATTTGAAATATAAAATCTCTTCAACTCAAAGTACAAATCTCTAAAAGCTCAATGTACAAGTCATTAAGCATGATCTCTAAAATAGCCGTTTTACCTCCGTTTTCATTCTAATTTCTTCACCACCACTTGTGTACAAGCTACTACACTCATTCTACAATGTATAAACCCTAAATATTCTATTCATAAGCTTTCATACATCTTTTTATACTCAAAACCCTAATTCAAAACCCTAAACCCTAAAACCAAGCTAGTTTCTAAACCATGACCCGTTTCTTGATTTTTACCCATTGTAAACCTAAACCAACTCTTAAATAAGTTATAATAACATAAATTACAACATCCTCAATCATATTCCATCATCATTTCATCATTCTACCTCAATTATCTAAGAAACGAATCCAGAAAACCCTAATTGTACCCTAATTATAATTTTGACCCGTTTACTCATTTTCAGACCATCTCATTCTCAAGTAAGCAACCAAGAGTCATTGTAAACCCATAAAATGAGTTTACAAACCTTTATCTATCATTAACCATCCTTTCTTCAACAATGTACGAGAATTACAAAGCTAGAAAACCCTAAAAGCCTTATATGAACCCTAATTCCAAGCTACGGCTTATTCTTTCAATTTCAACCTATTTTAACTTAAACCAACGACCAAACTTCATTGATAATACTTTATATAAGCCCTAGGATTTGTATTCCATTATTCATAATCAAGAGTATGCAAAATATAAGCCAAGAAAGTCAAGAAAACCCTAAACGAGCCCTATTTGAACCCGCGACCTCATTTCTCCATTTTAAACCCATTTTAACCCAAACCAATTGCTAATCTTTGTTAATACTTCTTATATCAGACCTTAGGGACATGAATTAACCATCCTTAATCAATTACACACGAAATGTAAGCTTGAAAACTTGTGCATCCCTCGTCGAACCCAAACCAGACCCGAACCTCTTCATCATCATTTTTGACCCATTTAAAACCAAACCATGTGCAAATAACTTATATGAACTCCTTCTAGAAACCCTCAAGCTGCTTACCCAGCTGCTTAGACCTTCCCATGGTTAAAAATGAGAGCACATGGCCTCTCTTTTGCTTCTCTTCAGCCGCGGCAGCAAGAAAGGTAGCCACATCATTCAACCTAGTTTTCTAGACCTCCACCATTGAAATTCTAGCTTATACACATCATACACTAGACCTACTATGTGTCAAGACCAGATCATAACCCTTGCTTACTCCTTATACCTTCAAATGGGTATAAATAGGGGCTTTGTGTGTTCATTCAAACTCGCACCCCCCATCTTCTTACTATAACCCTTAAGGCAGCAATCCTTTGCTCCCATATGATCCTAGGATCATAAAAGACGTTCAAGAAGCGAAGCCTTGAAGAAAACGAAGCCCGAGAGTCGTTACTCTAGCCGTACGAAGCCGAAAGCCTCGATTTCAACCCATTCCTAAGCCATAAGCTCAAACCAGGTTCTCTAAACTTATAATCTGCTCATGTAACGTTATAATGTTCATATGATCTTGATAAAATCATAATATAAAGCTTTGAACTCAAAAACCTAAGTGTTATGCCTTTTTGATCCAAAATCGTACACCCGAAACCCTAATTTCATGTTTTTACTTAAACTATGGGTTAAACTTGTAAACTTTTGTTATAATCAATCCTAATAAGCTATTATAATGTTAAAATAAGTACTTTGATAAGTTATAAGAGAATTTGACCTTAAAACCCGCGCGTTTTCATTTTAAAACCCTAATTTGACCCGTTTTACCTTTTAGCTTAACGAATCGTTAAATTAAACTTATGTTGTGTTAAATCTTCATATTTTAGTTTATTATAACTTATAAATGTCTATTGAAATGTTAAAATAAGCTTGCATGGCAATTTAGACATGTTTTGTAATTATAATCCATGCAAGGGGTATATATCGTAATTTTCAGAAACTTATAACTAAAAGGCTAAACAGTGTCTTTTATCAAAGTTATAATACAGGGGGTCCTAGTATTATGTCACTTTTTAAAGTACAAGGTTTACTTGGTATATCTTTTAAACTTGAGGGACCAAAGTCGTAAAAGTGCAAACTCCAAGGGTATATTCTGCCACTTTTCAAACTCAAGGGTCTAAAATGTAACATTTTGAAAAAGTATAAAAACACATTCAAAACATTACCAGACATAACTTTAATTAACGCTTGACGTGCTTAACATTTCCAGATATTGAATAAAATGCCTGCTTATGTTATAACTATTATATCATTCATCATCAATGTGCTTTCAAAAATCATGTCCCGGATTCATATCATACCACAATACTAGGGAGCTTCATATTAAGGAGTTTCATCTTGGTATTACGTTCTGACTGAGTTGTTGGGTTTACGATTTAAAGTGCCCTAGCTCCTCAAACGTTTACTGAATGACTTCTGAATTATGATGGCCCGAACGGTGTTATGATAATTTTAATATCAAAACCGACATCGATGTAAAATCTTACATATTCAATCAAACTAAGACTTGACATATATTACCCCAGGTTGCCCGTGACGAAGCCGTTACTATTCATTTCATATACATTGCTATCAATTTCCCTATAACTGTTCAGGTGAGTTCATAGCCTCGCATTTCAATATTTCAAATGTTTTATAAACCCGCGAGGGGGATACATGCTATAAACATGAATGCAATTATTTCTACATGCTATTTCAATTTACTATTGCCTAAGTAACTGCTTTGCCTTTAAGTCCCCATAATCATGAACCGTTAATTACTCTCCGTAGTAAGCGCGAATGTTGTGAATATATATATTTGGGTTGGACTCCCCGTTGGTGTATCCAGTAACGATAACCAATTGCACATCATTAGAAATCACGCGGGTATTTTGGCAAAGGTGCCCGCAGGGGCAATATTATCATTATAACCTAAGGCATCGGATTCATGAGCTAATGGCAATAATAAATTATGTTTTCAATACTGGGTGTATATCAACGTAACCCAAATATCGCATTTGCATTCAAATTATATTACTTAAACCTATGGATTTCACTCAACCTTTGTGTTGACTTTTTAGCATGTTTTATCTCAGGTAACTAATGGCACGGAGTGGCGAGGACATGAAGATGGAAAAACCGTTATCATTCACACTTTGTAAATACAGATGTTGGGACCTCTATTTTGTAAAAACTCTGAAGAAATAATGAATGATAACTTATTTTCATAAACGACTCTTTTTTATTCATTTTCTATGATTATGACTGTTGTACCTTGAAGTAATACCCCAGATTAGCTTCCGCTGCTATATGTAAAAATGGGGGTGTTACAATGGCCGACGTAAACTTTCACATACCGCTAGAAGAAATCAAGATCGATGACAAACTACGTTTTGTTGAAGAACCTATTGAAATTATAGACCGTGAGGTCAAAAAGCTTAAACGAAGTTGGATTCCTATCGTAAGAGTTCGTTGGAACTCCCGACAAGGACCAGAATTTACTTGGGAAAGAGAAGACGAGATGAAGCGCAAGTATCCGCAACTGTTCGCCAGCGCTACGGCTTAGGACGAGCAACTAAAATTTTAGGATGAAATTCCCTTTAATAGGGGAAAACTATGACATCCGTCAATTTTGAGGTCAGTAACCGAAAGCAAACGTATGATAATTGACTCTCTTGATTATTTATGGAGTCACTTTATGTGGTCGTATAACTCTTAGCTTTTAACGCTTGTCTATGTGCAACCTGTGTTTCACGTCGCTATTTATCCCGAGCTTTAAATTCTATTTTCTAATGTTATAGAATTTATTTTATTATTTTTAGTCGATTTAGTAAAAATCGTCGTTTTAATTATTCGCGAGACGTACTTTGGATAATTATTCGTTTTAGCGATCGAGAAATCAACAATTTAATATTTTAGCTTCGAGAGCTTAATTAGTACTTTTTCGACTTTTCTCGTGTTTTTGGCCGAAACCGCGTCAAAATAGTATTTTTACAATTTATAACGCGTTAACTAAATAATCAGGCCGAGAACTATGCAATGCAAAGTTTATATAAAAAAACATAAAATGAACATAACATATAAAACTAAACACTCCCCCTTGTTGACTCCAATATTAAGCTAAACCAAACACCCTCTTATTATTTTTCTTATTCCTACAAAACATGAAAACAAACACTCCCAAAAAAAATTATCTAGACATTTGACCACCTATAAAAGAGTTTGACCTCACTTCAAACTCAATAATAAAATACAGATATTTTTTTTGTCTCCCTCTTTTCTTTTTATTGTGTTCGACCCACCCACCAAAACCACCATCACCATTGCCAAAAATCCCAATAAACACCTCCATTCAATCTTTAATCATTCCTACATTAACCCTCATCACTCTAATTAATCTTTAAACCACCATGCATTAGTTTCTCAAGGCTCTTGATTTTATTGGGTTTTAATTTTTAAAGGGCTTTGATCTAATTGAGGGTAATTTGAGTAATAAGGATTTGAATGAAGTAATTTTACAAGATTTGAATCAATAAAAAGTTTGGGTTTTGATTTTTAGAGGGGTGTTTGGATTCAGCAATAACAAGAAACACCAGAGGGTTTGTGGGTTTTGATTTTTCTTGCATACCTAAGTGTTTGTAAGTATTTTTATTACCTATTTATGTTGATTAAGCTATATATTGTGTGCACATAATTAATTTTATATTGAGAATTCATGGATTGTGTTGCATGTTATGTTTTGAGGTAGATTGTTGGTTTGAGGTGTTAGTGGAAGGAGATAGGCTAGCTAGGAGTATTTGTGAAGTTGTTGTGGTGAGAAAATTGCGTTTGGATGTGTTTTGAAATGGGTCGTTTGATGCAGAAAATTTACGAGTCGAGTTTGGGTGAGTCAAAAGTGTCAAAACTGAAATTGGTCTTAAAATTATGATAGAGGACGTTCCAAGCTTCGTTTCGATATATGGCACGACATGTAACTCTTAAAAACAAAGTTTTTATGGTTAAAAGAAGTCTAGAAAATGTTTCGCCAAAATTCTGCATTGATTTGAAAATAGTGGTTGCTGTCAGATTCGAAAATGGGCATTTTCGTCATTTCCTGGTTGGCCGAAACATGAAAGTTGTTCGGAAGGCCGTCTTACTTTTCCGCGAGGCTAACTAAGTTTAAAAATGCTTAATGACGGGTCTAAAACTTAAAAGTATATCTGCGTTTTTAAAAAAATGTAAGCTTCTGCAAAGACTTTAAGGGGTATTTTGGTCATTTTCTGTTAGGTTTCGGGTTTCGGCTAAAACTAAAAAGTTGTCCGAAACGTCGTTTCGCTTCAAAAAGCTTTAGAGTCCGAGTCGTGAAAACGTAATTTAGCGGGTCGGAAAGCTTAAAATAAGTTCTGCGTTTTTTTTAGTTACATAAGACCTGAGAAAATGGTATTTTCGTTATTTTCTGTCGAGTTTCGGGTCTCGGGTAAAACTAAAAAGTTGCTCAGAATGTCGTTTTACTTTTCGCGTGGCTAGTTAAGTTTAAAAGTGCTTTACGACGGGTCGTTTTTGATGAGTCAAACTTAGGAAAAACATATATTTTAAAAAGATAAAAATGGCGAAATTTTTAGAAAGGGTTAATTAGTGTTAGAGAAAATGGTTAGGCGTAAAATACCTTAACAAAAACTAAACGGAAACTAATGAGTAGACATACACTCGTAGGTCGTGTCAAAAAATCATAATCTTTTAAAACGGGTCAAAATGGGTAATTTTCATTAAAATTCATATTAGTCGGAACATGTTAAAAAATGAAATAAAATCTTAAGACATAACATTTAGTGGGTAAAAGTAAGTAAGTTTGGCGCGCACATGGATTCTACAATATAAGATTTACGTGTATGTCGGAATATATATTTATACTTATGCAAAATATGCACCTTCTTATAATCATATTTTCTTATACGCGAACCACTATTATTATAGGTCGCGGTTGACTTGTTGACATTCTTCTTCCTTTGTTGATTTTCTCGATCGATACTCTATACTACGGTGAGTTTCTCACATTCCCCATTTTACCTGTTTTAAATGTCTTGGGGTGGAAAGCATGATGTGTCGTTTGTTATGTAATTACTTTTAAGTAATTAATCTTTTGAGCATATTTGAAACTTGAACTTGTTTTGAATGAATGGAACTTGATTTAAACTTGTTGAACTTTGAAAACGTGATGGACTTTGAACTTTGAGCTTGATATGTATGTTGTTTGATGCTTGGAACCCGCCACTACATTTAACTTACTTTCCCCCTCAACAGGATTGAGACGTTAGTACTTATGGATAGCGCTATTAGGAGACTAGCCCATCCTCACTCCACGCACAAGGGTGCATAGTACTAAGTGTTTGTGCCACACTATACAACTGGAACTTGATTGGATGTTTGGAACGGTTAGGCTGAATACGTTTAAGTAGTGCCTCGCATGAACACTATAGCATACATATATGTTGAATTGATTTTGTATTACGTTACTTTATGTAACGGGGAACTTTTTTGAAAATTTGATTTGTTTGGGAGTCTCAAATTGTTTGGAAACTTATATAGGTTTGGACAACTGTTTTTGATAACTTTCCATCGAGTTGGAAAACTATTATCGGACATCTACTCTTTTATAAAACTATATTTTGTGTACATAATCCTGAGAGCTCACCAACTATTTCGATAGTTGACCGTTTTAATCATGCTTTTCAGGTGACATTTATAAGGTGGAAACTTAGTGTGATTGCATTTGAACTCGTTCAAGATGGCTATTTTCTTCCAAGTTATTATCTTTTAAAGTGATCCATGTTCGAAAAAAAACAACCATGTTGACTTTTGTACTTTTAAACTTGTACTTTGTAATGGTGTAATTCGAATAACTTTCTTTATTTTAAATTCATGTATGGTGTTTTATCTATCACCTTGTGTGATGTTTATTAATATGTTACACCTCGCGGTTCCGCCTTAGTGGGGTGTGACATTTTCTTATCCCTAAATTAGTTTTAGAACAATTCTTAATGCTAGAATTTTCATAACTATATGATTTACTATAATTTAAACAAGATTAAAGACATAATTAAATGCTAAAAATACATATAAAAATAGGGGTTTTATACTAATTAAGATTTTAAAATTGAATTTAAATCCTACAAACCCTAATCAATTAAAATAAATCAATCTAAGATTAATTAAAACAATAAGATAATTATAAAGATTACATACCCTAGGCATTGTGAGATTTGATGGGTTGGTTTTCGAAAATATTTCTAAGACCTGTGGTTTTTGAGGGTTTTATATATTTTGTTTAGTTAAAAATGAGAAAAGATGTATTTATATTTGTTTCCCCGCTCAGAAGTGCGGCGCACTTCATATGAAGTGCGGCATACTTTTGAGAAAAATTTTCTCAGGACTGTTATTTTATTTTATTTTTTAGTATAGAAATAAAACCGTAAACATAATTTAATATTTCAATCCATCAATACTAATACTAATCATAATCATTATAAAGGGACTAGGTGTCCGTTATATCAAAGATTAATCCTTTATGGATTTTCAAATTTTGATAAGTTTTATTCATACGACTCAACATAGAAATAAAAAAGACACACGAAAGAGTATGAAGTATGCTCCTTTTTATTCTTCCAAAGGTTTTTCTCCAGGTTTAGAACCAGTCAGGTGACTTGATGTCACTCATCTTATAGTACTTTGACATCTTCCTCTCGATAGCTCTCGTCTCATATCCTTGGCCAAACACATTCCCGTACGGGTCAACAATCCTAACTTAGCGTGCCATTTACCATGTCCTTCACCTTTTTAGAAAAATTGTCAGAATAACTCGGTATCCATTTTTTAGGATAACGAAAAGTATCGGTCACTTCAATTATATGGTTAGATAGCTCGTATAGTAATATTTGGAACCTTAATAGGCTAGTTAGTCCAAAGCCCATGGAAAGCCCATGAAAGCCTAGTCCTAGCCGGCCATATGATAGGTATTTATACCCCTCTCCATGCCTTGGAGAGGGTTGGTTGTTCACTTTTCTCAAATTCACTAATCTAATATTCTCCTTTTCCTTTCTCTCTCTAGAAGTGTTCATCCATCCTTTCTCTCTCTAGTTCTTCATACATTTGATTGTAAGTTTAGATAATCTAGTATTCTTCAATTGGTATCAAGATCCATGGGGTGATATAGTATGGTTTTGTGTGCGTTTTTCTTTTCTTGTTCTAGCGTGCGTTTGGTTCGAACACATAACAAAAGATTTTATCTTTTGTGTGTTCAAATACCATAAAGCATAACTTTGAAAGCATAACTTTGAAAACATCAAAAATCTTCATCCTTTTAATTAATTTTTGGTCGAACTCTGTTTTGTCTGTCCAATATCTTTACGAAAAATTTTGTAGTTAGAAAAGTATCAGTCACTTCTATTATATCGTTAGATAGCTCGTATAGTAATATTTGGAACCTTAATAGGCTAGTTAGTCCAAAGCCCATGGAAAGCCCATGAAAGCCTAGTCCTAGCCGGCCATATGATAGGTATTTATACCCCTCTCCATGCCTTGGAGAGGGTTGGTTGTTCACTTTTCTCAAATTCACTAATCTAATATTCTCCTTTTCCTTTCTCTCTCTAGAAGTGTTCATCCATCCTTTCTCTCTCTAGTTCTTCATACATTTGATTGTAAGTTTAGATAATCTAGTATTCTTCAATTGGTATCAAGATCCATGGGGTGATATAGTATGGTTTTGTGTGCGTTTTTCTTTTCTTGTTATAGCGTGTGTTTGGTTCGAACACATAACAAAAGATTTTATCTTTTGTGTGTTCAAATACCATAAAGCATAACTTTGAAAACATCAAAAATCTTCATCCTTTTAATTATTTTTGGTTCGAACTTGTTTTCGTGTCCAATATCTTTATCCGAAAATTTTGTAGTTAAAAATCTTAAAGTTTGGTGTTTTTATGCTTCTACTAGGGTTAGAATAGCTAGTTGTACAAGAAAATGTATATAAAACGTCAAAAATTATGTTTTTAAGTGATTTGAAGTGTTTGAAGACGGCTTTTTATACACACTGTTTGAATTCGGCGATTTATACGTATTGAATTTAGCGATTTATACGTTTTTCTTAAGGTGATTTATACGTTACACTTGGGTAACTTATACACTTACCTTTTGAGATTTATACCTTATTGCCTTGGAGATATATACGGTTTTCAGTGATTTATAAAATCCCGTTAAGTATTCAATTATTTTCTCGGTTTTATCAAGAATTGTAAAATACCGTGTAATCTTTAAACTCATTCACTTAAAACAAACAACAATTTATCACAACAACTTCTTATCACTCAACGATCAAAAAGTTATCTATTCTCATATTATCACATCTCAAATCAAACATGGATTCAATAATTCCATTTGGACAAAAGAATACTCTTGCTGAGTACATGATACTCTCTAGTGCTGACAATCGTCCACCAATGTTGGACAAAGACCTGTATGATTCTTGGAAAAGTAGAATGG
>BQNB010166962.1:0-14056 GCA_026074375.1 Tanacetum coccineum | reverse complement strand
CATCAAGATTGTTGATACTAAACTTCCTCAAAGATCTTCAAAGTCAAATCAAGAACCATATTTTGGGGAGATTGTTAGCCTTATGATAATGTAAGTCAAACAAGAATGCAACAAGTATGAGTATGCCTGTCAAGAGCACAAGTTGATCAAGAAAGTCCAATCAAGTTGATTTAAGTCAAGGAGATGATGCAAGATAAAGATCTCAAGAACTCAAAGTTAAAAGATAAAGGCTCAAGATCAAGATCACATAAACGACACTGAAAGAATGTTATCGGTAGTCTTAAGCATGAATGAACAAAGCCATTACAAATAAGAAAAGACAAAGACAAGACCAAAGAAGACAAAAGCTCAAACTTCATATCTTCAACATTAGGGAAGATAAAGTCAAATCAAGATAAGCTCCATCAAGAACATCAACGTTAGGGAGATCAAAGAAGACCTCAACATTGGGGGAGATTGTTAGCCTTAATTTTATATAAGTCAAACAAGAATGTTATCGGTCTTATTAGTTGTAATTAGTCTTGTTAAGTAATAGGCTAGTCGAGTTTAACGGGCTTGGATCGTAATCTAATATTGTCCATGTTTCGGGCTCAAAGCCCAAGATAAGCCAAGCCCGGCCCAAGAAGAAAGTCCATACACTTCATGTGGGTATGAGACTATAAATAGGACCCTCTCCATACATGAAGAGGGTGTTGGTTGCATTTGCTTTCATTTGTAACTTACCAAACTTCTCTTTAATCTAATTTTTCTCTCTTGTTTTTCTCTCTCTAATTTTTTATTTTTCCTTTATCTCTTTTCTAGCTTATTGCTTATTGATATGGCTTATTGGTGTGATATGGGTTAAGTTTTGGGATAACAAAGAAAAAAAAGATACGAAATTAGACGACGACACGACACGTCAGGCCAACACCACAGGTAAGGAACTGTTGTTTTCAAACACCGATTACTACCCCTTAGTTACTATTCTATGATTTTGATGTTTTGTATATTTGATGTGCACAGGCGATGGCTGCCAATTCGCTGTTGAATTAGAAATGCCGTTAGTCGAGCCATTAGACTTAGCGCGTATTGTGAATAAACTCATTGTATTATAGCCCGCAAGTACAGGCTGTCTAACCACTAGCACAACTGCTGATCTCCAACGACAATTCACACCTCCTCTTGACGAAGGTACTGTAAACTAATGGGTGGGTCTTATTTTTCTATACATGTTTGTTCTGCATATGCTTTACATCTTTGGTTTTTTTATGTGTTTTTTTGTCAACAGCGTCATCTTTTCATAACCAGTCGATTTCAACCACGCCTTTGTCATATGCCTACGTTGAAAGGCACCAGGCACCGATTGCATGTGATCAAATTGTCGGCGTCAGTAGCAATGTGAGGAGGCGTTTAACAACGAGTCAGTCAATCATGCTTGTGAATGTTAGCAGGTTACCAAGAACATCTAAACAGCATCTTTGGCCCTCTGATATTCTTAGAAACCATGACATGCCATCAGACTATGCTACCCAGGCATGTATGCATTTTCACTGAACTTAGATTCGAGTTTTAAGATGCTACCAGATTTGAACAAATTCAGCTGCTGGTAGATAACATAGAATTCTAATGACATAACTTATATGAACAACATGTTCACCCCGCTAGAATTATGAGAGACCATGACATAACCGATGGAACCGTTGTACCCATTTCTAGCATTTTAAGTTGTTTTAGAAATATGGGCACGAATGACTTGCCATCAAATTATGTGGCTCACACAGGTATGCATTTTCACTAATTTTGAGTTTCGGATTCGGATTTCTTATGCTATCAAGTTTAAACAAATGCAACTATTAGTATGTAATGTGAACTTCTAATGACACGACATCTCTCATTCTCTCAGATATGGTGCAAGATGTGGTTACTCAGCAGTTGTCTACGCCCCGTATCGATGGTACCAACAGCGACAAAGCCAGGGGGGCTAGAGGGTGCTCGGACCCCTAACAATTGAAGAACCACCATACATCTTAGTGAGAAGAAATAAAAACAAGAAGCAATTTGATAAAGAATCTAATTTTTTTAATGGAGGTTTTGAGGTCTGCTATTTTTATGAAGAAGATGACACAAAAAAAAAATTCGTTTCTATATATGTTAATGACAGTGGTGAGTGGACAGTGGTTTATTTTCATTCAAAATTTCAACTTTAACCCTTATAGATTGTAATTTATCATAATTCTGCTAAAACTTTGTAGTGAACCTATTTTGAAAAAAATAGAGTACATTAGTTGGTATTATACTATAATGATTAAACCATACCCGCTATCATTTGCGTCAACCTTTGCCCATTTTATACATTGAACACGTATGTCTCATCTAATCTAGTAATTGTATGTTACTACCGAAAAGAATATCATTGAACACGTATGTCAAACGATTCAAACTTTAATCTAGCTTCTAAATCGTAAAAATGTATGTTACCACTGAAAAAAAATTAAGCCCCCCTTAATACCAATTCCTAGCTCCGTCCTTGGGTACCGGCACAACATGCTACACAATGGACGATATCAGCATCCCTTTTTTCAATACATCTAATCATTTTCGGAGTATGGACAATCGCAGCCTTGAACTAGTTTCTATGGAACACCAAGGTAAACATTGGTGCCACCTATGTAAGGTCACAATATCTCTCCACATTTGCTTAATAGAAGGGCTCGAGGACAGTTAGTTTACATAATCCATCTGTACTCTTCTTTTGAAGTTTCTTTTTCATATCAAACCTGTTAATAGTTTAACACGTTTTGCCATTCATGTCTCTAGAAAGCGTAGGCATTAGATGTATAATGACATTTGAAGTTTTCCCGTAGTAAAAGTTAATATAAAAATCATCTTTAACTCATAAATACGGGGTAACTAATTTAGATAAGCAATTCCAAACACCGCCAAAGCTGTGTACCCATTCTGTCAAACATAACAACCCGTTTTAGTAACTCGAGTATTCTTTTATACATCATAGACAATTTAAAAAAGGTATGTAAACAGCAATTAAAATGTACAAAATGTAAAAGCATTGGTTGCGTTTCTGTTTACGGCCCCTCTACCATATTTGTACAAATGGGATCTTTTTATAAGCATTTTTATACATCATTGTCTACAAACATTGGTTTATTCAAACAAGTAATTCGTAACATCCTATGCATTACTTACATTTGTTATCTGATACAAGCAGATGAAAGAAACATGTTCTTCACCAGCAAAGCTAATAACAGAGGTGTGATTGTGCTCTTTTTATTTATTTACTATGTATAAATAACATACGTTGCAGAATGGATGAGTTAAATAAAGTTGCATTGAAAGTCATTTTTTTGTCTAAAATTCTATTCTACCAGAACCCTTTTTTTTCTGGGTTCTAATGTAAATAGAGAACAACCACATCCATCTGCTAATATGGAAACATCAACAAAAATGATTTACCTGCTTCATTTAAATGACTATGTACTTTATAATGAGCTAAGTTCATAAGATTAACAAATGCTATGGCTGAAACATGGTGAACTCCAGAAATAGATGATTGACAACCTCATAATATATTATACCGCAACTGAAATAATTATAATCATGGTTTTGATTTAGAATTGAAAATAGGTGATTTTCATTATTCAATAATTAGTATTTTATGCTTACATCTAACAAACTTGAAACGGCCAGGGGACACGTCAGGAGGCATTATATGCTGGGAAAGCTGGAGATGCAAGACACCCGTAAGTTCTTCTTGCTTGATTTTATGCCATTTGCTAACCTTACCTATTTCGTTTAAATGGCCACATAGTTTATAATAAGCTACGTTTATAAGAATAACAAATGCTCTCGATTAACTATTAATCCAATATTGCTAAAACCTGTAATCTTCAGCCATATGGTTGTCTTTGATGTTGGGAATACCTAACAACTAATATTACCATGCTAATCTAATTCTTCATAAAGAGCAGTAGGTCATACGCTAAAATCATATTTGTCTCCAACTACATAATAAATATGTCCATATGCTCAATTCCAATATACCCCCAACACACAAGAATACAAATAACCATGTATGCTAATATTGTATAGTCATATCACCCCTTATCAATTGATTTCTTTTTTTGTTCCTTCTTATACCTTTGCAGAATCCAATCACAAGGGATCTAAAGCCACTTGATAAAAAAAAGAAAAGCAAGATGAAGAAGCTAAACTGGAAACAACAGCTTCTTTGATCCAATGATGCTAATGTAACTGCAATGATATAGCAATGTTTAATGTCTGATAATTAGTTAGTGCTTCTTTTAATTTGCTAAAGTATGTATGCCTTTGTATGCATGTGGTTTGTAATTACTGTGTGTATTGCAGCCTGTGACACCTTAAGCTTATTGCTTTTAATTTTTTTTCAATGATTATGATCATAACTGGCAGTTTCCTACTCCACCTTGACTATATCTTTAGGCAGCACACAAACATAACTCACATCGACGCACAATGACCGTCCCGCGCTCCACAATGATTGTCCCGCAGCGGAGCGCGGGCAGCCATACTTGTTATAAGAACAAATGGAAACTTTGAAAGAGAGAAACTAATATTAATCATCTCTTCCCGTTCAAAAAAAATGTTACTCATCTCTTCGTATGTACGGTACATATCATAAGCACATAATTAGATTACCTTGTGCAATTCGCAAGTAAATATTACCTACATTGGTAGCACTACACATTAACACCAAGAGTATTAACAATGCTCATCCATTCAAGCATAGCCTAATGTCTATCATTGTGTTAAACCATTGTGTTCTTATTTAAAAAGCTAAATACAACAATGTTAGAAATATAGAGAAACGAAACCAAAAATTAAATAAGAACCCAATGTTAAAATAAACCAAGATGGACCATGCTAGGGTAACAATATAACAGATAGCCTAATACGTAAATAATTAACCAATCCCTTTAGCATCTAAATATTAGCTGTCATTCTCGTGTGTCCCATTATCTTATTAGTTGTCAATCATGATTAGTCTAGTTGTCAATCATTATCTAGCCATTGATTAGTGTCTATCCATTTATTTATTGATTAGTGTCAATCCATTTATCCTTATACCCCTATAAATTGTAATTTATGATTAATGATTAATGGAATAAACACACAAAGTTTCACCATCTTACATGTGTTGGAACATGGTGCTCACTAAAGTGAACGTGAATTAGGGATGGGAGTAACATGTGTGTGAATTTTATATTGTGAAAATAATGGGCTCAAAACTGCGGCTGTACATCCACTATATTTATCTGTTACTTGTTTTACTATTGAAGATCATTATTATTTTTCAAAATAGTTGGTCAAAATTTGCGCTCCTACCTAAAGGCAAAAAGCTATGACGTAAAATAAACGTCACGCAAAGGAGGAAGCCGCAAGCAGCAAAACAACTATGCCAGAAAATGCAATTAGTCTTCCGTAAGTATCGCTCTTCTACTTATGTAGCGGAGATAATTGTAGTTTTCGAAAATAGTTGGTTGATAAATTGTCGCTCCTACCTAAAGGCAAAAAGCCATGACGTAAAAATAAACGTCACGCAAAGGAGGAAGCCGCAAGAAATAAACCACTATGCCACTAAACACAATTATGTTTTCGCTCAAACAAACAACGAAGAAGATGATCAAAGAAGAAGATGCTTTCAACTTATGTTCCAGTTTGTCCGTCGAGAAGCCTCCGGTTCAAACTGCGAGGGAGTATTAGCTGTCATTCTCATGTGTCCCATTATCCTATTAATTGTCAATCATGATTAGCCTAGTTGTCAATCATTATCTAGTCATTGATTAGTGTCTATCCATTGATTAGTGTCTATCAATTTATCCTTCTACCCCTATAAATTATAATCTATGATTAATGATTAATGGAATAAACATACAAAGTTTCACCATCTTACACTAAATACATACGCATCTATTCATCTAAATACATACTACTCAATTTAACGGGAAGGTTTTTTGAAAAGTGATCTAAATAAGTACATCCATTTTAGCAATACACAACATATCATTGCCAACTTTTCTTCTCTTCACGGTTCTATACTAATGAGACATACACAAACACTAACCATATACCACATATCTTCAGCCTTGACAAACTGATATAGCTACTTTAACATCAAGAAACACATTAAAAGCAAAGATTTAATATTATTATACCATAACCATAGACGACTGCACAATTGCATACTTATCAACTTAAAAGCACAACAAAATAGTACCAAGCATCGTAAAACATTACATAAATTTTTATCCCAAACAAAGAAAAACAAGTTACGATTACCAATTCCATCCAACCTACTGAGCCTTGTTGTAATAAATCAACTGAAATATGATACAAGTGTTTTCAGTTAAGTCTCGGAAAAATTAAGTTAAAACTTTCATTAAACACATGGCGGGAAATAATTTTTGACACCGATTCTCTTAAAACTTCCATCATACACTTG
The DNA here is from genome assembly GCA_026074375.1 of Tanacetum coccineum. Taxonomy (NCBI): domain Eukaryota; kingdom Viridiplantae; phylum Streptophyta; class Magnoliopsida; order Asterales; family Asteraceae; genus Tanacetum; species Tanacetum coccineum. The sequence goes on along the minus strand of BQNB010166962.1, from coordinate 7,581 downwards.
GCGGGCAACTCAGATTACCCCAAATTTCAACTTTTAAAACGGACTAATTAGGGGTCGTTTAGTTGGTGAAAAATATCTCATTTTTTCAGAAAATTTTTCATGTGAAAGTGAAAATACTGAAAATCCGTTTAGTCGCATTTTTTTCAATATTTTTTAAAAAATATATAATTCCCATTCTCACTTTTTTCAGCATTTTGACATAAAAATTAAAATGTTCCTTCTATCATTCTCATTTATTTCTTTCTCATTTTCTCTCAATAGAAAAAAAGAATCTATAAAACATCAAATATACACTATTCTATCTCTAATCTCTCGTGCCATCCTCCACCGTCTATTATAAATGTCGTTTGTAATTATTTTAAATTTGTTTGGTTTATACATTTGCATACGTTTTTATACCTTTTCATCCGTTTTTGCCCATTTTTATACGTTTTGATCCGTTTTATTTGTTTCATCCGTTTTTATACGATGTTTTCGTCTGTTTTATAATGTTTACGTACGTTTTCATGTTTTTTGCGTTTTCGTCCGTTTTTAACGTTTTCGTCCGTTTTTTACGCTTGTGTATGTTTATTAGCGTTTTTGTCAGTTTTTGTACATTTTTAAAGTTTTCGTCCGTTTTTTTACGTTTTTGAACGATTCCCTATGTCTTTTTTGTGTTTTCACGGTTTTTTACGTTTTCTCCTGTTTTTGTACATTTTTGAACGTTTTCGTATATTTTTTGCGTTTTTGTCCGTGAAGAATATGAGTAATCTTTAACAACAAGAACTAGAGAGAGAAAATGGGAAGGAATGATGTATTTTAGTGAGAGAAAGTAAGAGAAAAAAAATGCATTACTATGTGAAAAATACAACCAACCAACCACCTCTTTAAGGCATGGAGAGGTGCATAAATACTTCTACATGGCACGTGGGCTTGGGCTTGCATGGGATTATCCATGGGCCTTAGCTAAGTAACTATGTAAGTTTTTAAAAATTACTTAACGAGCTAACGACTGTTATCTATGGTAGTGACTGACACTTTCGTGTTCCTAACAATCTCCCCCTAAGGGAGGTCACTCCATTTTATAAAATTTAAGCCTAGCATACTATGCTTCATCTTTAGTCTTGAGCTCGTTTAACTTTAATCATTAACTTGTGATGTGAGTTGATGTAGTGATCATTGAACTTTCGTTGATGCTTTGTTCCTTATCATAATGTGAAAATTTGATCTAAAGCACACTTGATATCAAGCAACCAACCTATCTCTCTTTGCCATCTTGTAAACGCTTTGCCATCATTGTATACATGTGTCTTTCTGACCACATGACCATACCACTTTCTTGATTTGGTTGACTTGGAAAACTTTAATGTTGCATCATTCTTTGAAATTCTTTAACTTTAACACTTCTTCACTTCTAGAAATACTATTCGGTAGCCAGAGTGACAAAACTTCTTTGAATTCTTGACTTTAAAATACTTCTTACACTTCAAGAAAAGACGTACGGTAATCTGAGTAGCTGGAAGTCTTGAAACATTACATGAGCCATTCATGATGTCTTTATTTTTGTCGTCGGGAAGTATAGATCATGTGGCTATGAATCGTGACTCGTCGGGAATCAGCTGCACCAATCGTCGGGAGTACCTGCAGGTTTAGGTTAGTAGATAACATAGATATGGACGCCAATGTCCTTTGTCACAAAAAATTGACGTACGTCGAATACGGTTGCAATAACCACGGTTCCCTGTTGATCAATATAAATACTGCCTGTGATCAGTAGAATTCAAAGAATTCCTTGACAGGGTTTCGCAACGGCAAACTAGCCCGTTCTCATTACGAGCGTCTCAAGGCAAAGCAGACAACACGAAAGATGACGTAGCAAGACGAGGTCCACTGATTTAATAGAAAAATTGCTTTGAAAAATTCAATCGAGCGTGGTCCACTTGCTAACGTCGTATTTGACACAGTCCGAGAGTGTTAATCATTTCAAAATCCATCATCAATTGTCAATTCATAACCTGGAACAAGTTAAATTCTTATAGAATCGCACCATTGTTTCTTTCCAGTTGTCACAAGTTGATTCATATAGAATCGCACAAGTCACCTACCATGAGCTTGTTTGATGTTGGCTGTCAACAAGATTCATCTTCACTTCACTGGAAATTATATCACTCGGATGTGCTGGCAAAATCAAAAGGAATAATTGGATAGTGCGTTAAATACACATACCTTTATCTTAATAAAACGAGCTTAAATAACCAAAAACGGACATAAAATGCCAAATATATGCTTGTTTTGTGTTATGTACTGTGCAGGTAACGGATATTCACAAAAAGACAAAAACAAGGCAAAAAACAAAACTGAGCACGGGATTGGAAAGAGCGAGGAAAACCGAAGCCAAAGGCGTATGCATCTTAGTGGGCCAACCCAACCCAAGTTAATGGGCCAAGTCAGCCCGTTAAGCCTTAAAAACTAGCCTTTTATTTAACAAAAATCCAATATAAACCATATAGCCAAAAAAAAAGCCCAAGTCCAAAGCTTAACAACCGTTAGCCATTTACCCTTTAAACCCATAACACCGTTAGTCCCCAAGGACTAACACCGTCAGTCCCTACACAATTTCACCAATACTCCCTAACCAAATGCTCGTTATCCTTTTTCCCTTCAAATTTGAATTATATTAAAATAACCCAAGAAAGGGTGCCAAGAACCAAAATAGGGCAAACCCTCCCCCTCAACTGCTGTGATTTGTTCACTATGAACCCCTCAACACGACATGACACCTCAATGCTATGTAGGCAGATTCAATGCCTACTATTGGACAAGAATGACGCGTTAAAGGATAAGGACAAAGTCAAAGCAATAAAGATACAGTTTAATGTTGATTGACCAAGATTGGAGCTTTCCATAAGCAATTTTAGGAATGATTGAAGGAATTGGCTGTCTTACCTCGCATAGTGCACAAGACTTCCCTATAAATAGGGGAGGATTTCGAGTTTGAAGGACATCTTTAAATCTTTTCTTTCTAACATTTTATTTTACTGCATTTTGTGTTTCAAACTCTGTTTTAAGCTTATCACTTAAGCATTTTTACCTTCCTAGTATTGTAACTCAAGTTTATTCAATAAAAAGTCAAGTTCTGGTTCTTTCTTTTTATTATTGTTCCTTGATCTTCTTTTGGATTAATAAGCCAATAAGGGATGGGCTTATGGTACTCAACAACATAAGCAAATAAGCTCTTAAGAGTTCTTAAGCCTGTGTTTAAAGCAAGGATTAAGGTGTGCTCCATTTTTCATTCAAAAGGCTCATTTTTGTCATTTACTGTTTTTGCTTATTTCACTGCTTTTTAATGCTTAATATTGCTTATTGTGTCTTTATAAATGCTTCTCATGTTTAAATAATAGCATATATGTCTTTTGGATTAATTTTCATATAAACTGCTCATTATTGCTTTAAATTGCTTATTATCTGTTAGGTATTAGAAAAAGACTCGGTCACCCCATGTATTTTACTGTTTATTATAGCTCGTAGTTAATAGTTTAACGTATGACTTTCGGTAATTAACCGGGTGCTAATCTCCGGTTTATTGTAAGAACTATATATATATCTCTTCCAACTTTGGAAGAGGTAGCTAGTCTTTTATTCATTTTCTTATAAACACATATTTCTCTCACTAGAAAATACTCTCTCATGTGTTTCTCTCTCTAGAAACTAGCCAAATCCAAGAATCGTCACCATGTTATGACTTATGATATACCACAATTGGTACCAGAGCATTTGGGATGATTAGATCGTGTGTATGTGCGATTTCTTTCTTGATTTAGATCATAATGTGTACTTTTGAAGGTTTGTAGCTCGTTTTTTGATTTTCTCCAGATTTTGATGTTTGTGATGTTAAAGTTTGGGAGTTACTAGTTGCTATAGCCTTGTAGTACTGAGTTGGGCAAAAGAAATCAAGCAAAATCGTTCAAAAGGGTGATTTATAGGTGTTTTTAAGTGATAAAGTTTGTTGTTCTTCGTAGAGAGTTGGTAGATATTCTTTGTGGCGGTTTGGTTAAGAGGAATATTTTAAATAGTAGGTGGCTAACTGTCTGACACACACGACGGTTTGCTATAGTTGCGAGTTGCTTAAATTGGAGGCGAGTTGCTCAAATCTTAAGCGGCGAGTTGCTTTATTAATAGGCAGCGGTTTGAACAGGTTGCGGCGGTTTGAATATTTTAATAGCAATTCTCTTAACAAAACGCTGGCGGTTTGAAAAGTAGGCGGCGGGTTGCTTAAAACTGTTGACGGCGGTTTGCTATTTACCTTTGACGGCGAGTTGCCTATTTTAAACAACGGCGGTTTGTTCTTATTCTTCGAGCGATGTTGCTCATTACTTCGCGACGAGTTGTTAACCTATGGCGGCGAGTTGAGCTACTGTCTTTGCATTTCGGAATATTTCAAAAAAACTTGGGACTTAACAAACTCTAAATCGGCCCAATAACAATCGTTAACTTCACCTCTTTTACGTACACTCACTAATCATTGATCGATCAAAAAAATTTCATATCATAATATACAAGTTGTCTAACATGTCGAAAGATAATCCCAGGTATGCCGGTTTGATAACGCCCACCTATGCTTGATAGAACAGATTTGAATTTGCAAACAACGTCTAGTTCTGTATTGTCTGGGAAAGGATAATGGAGAGAACATAATGAAGTCAATTAATGAAGGTCCATTTCAAATGGGAACGCTCGTAGAAGCTCTTGCTGAAGAAACCGAGGGTGCACTTCAACAAGGTCCAGTACGTGCTAGAGTCTTTACCGATCTTTCAGCTCAAGAAAAGGAAAGGTATAAATGAACATTTCGTGCATAACGGAATATCCTACTTCAAGGTATACCAAAAGACATCTACACACTCATCAACCACTATACTGATGCCAAAGACATTTGGGACAATGTGAAGATGATTCTGGAAGGTTCTGAGTTAACAAAGGATGACAGGGAATCTCAGTTATACGATGAATTTGAACACTTCCGTCAAATCAAAGGAGAAACCATTCACGTATACTATGTTAGGTTTACGAAGCTCATTAATGACATGAGAAACATCAAGATGACCATGCCCAAAATGCAGCTTAACTCTAAGTTTGTGAACAACATGTTACCTGAGTGGAGTAGATTCATAACTGAAGTCAAGTAAACAAAAGGTTTGAAAGAGTCTAACTTTGATCAGCTTTATGCCTATTTGAAGCAACATGAGGTACATGCTGTTGAAATAGAAGTAATGATGGAAAGGTTCATTCATCCAACTAATGATCCTTTGGCACTGTTCTAATGCCTTAGTTCTGCAGTATCTCAACATAATCATCCATGTCTCCCCCCTCAATCTCAAATGAAACGTACTCCTGTGATAACTTTCAACATGGACTCAGGGAGTTCTTCAAATGAAAAACTTGATTGAAGTTTAACCAACACACTTGCCCATCCTCAATCAATCTTACAAAGCACATTTCCTCACAAACAAACAATCACTCAGAATGTCTTCTAATGCAAGGGAACAAAGCTTCGGTTCAAAAGACGGCAGAGTTTTGTGGTTAAAGATGTCCGTGATGTTACAATGCAATAATCAAGAAGACCATTTTAGAGGAATTATTGCAAGAGGAAATTGTTGTAGCTGGGAATGTGGAGGTCAGAACTTGAGGTGACAATGTGATCCATGGCAGCTTAAACCCTTATGGTGCTACAACTGTAATGTGACCTCGGGCACATAGCACGAGAATGTCCTCTGCCTAAGAGACTTCAGGATTTCAGACTTAATTCAGGACAAGATGCTAATTAAGGCCCAGGAGAATGGTGCAGTACTGGATGAAGAATAGTTGTTGTTTCTTGCAGGAGAACAGGTCACCAACTTTGATGATGATGTGGATGATCCACCCGAGAAAGATTTGGCACTCAATGTGGATCATATCTTTGAATTGACTTCTCGATCCATAATCTCCACTGATTCTTCCATATAGTTAAGTTTGTCATCAAGCCAAATTTCTTTCTTTGGAATGATGAGGGATTCATCACATAAGCTTTTCTTAGAAACGTGAGAAGTACCGTTGTCTGTTTTTGATGAGCACTGACTTTTGTAATGCCCTTTCTCTCCACAGGGATGACAAGTTACAGATATTGATAGCAGGTTGCTTCCCATGGTTGGTCCTTTACTTCTGCAGTTCCTGGTCAGATGACCCACCTTGTTGCAATTTCGACACTTGACAGTGCAAACTCCTGTGTGATGCAGGGTGCATCTTGTACACAAAGGGAGGTTTCCATGGTATTTCTTGGTAGGATAAGTCCTAATAGTTTCTTGTCTTCTATGCTGCTGTTGGTGGTAATCATTGTTATGGTTGTTTTTGTTGTGGTTATGTTAGATATGAGTAAAAGACTCGGTCACCCCATATATTTATTGTTTATAATAGTTCGTAGTTTAATAGTTAATAGTATGATTTTCGGTATTAAGCCGGGTACTAATTCCCGGTATATTGTAAAAACTATATAAGCCTCTTCCAACTTTGGAAGAGGCAAGCTAGTCATTTCTTTTCATTTCATAGAAACACTTTCTCTCTCTAGAATATTCTCTCTCAAGTGTTTCTCTCTCTAGAAACTAGCCAAACCACTCGAATCATCACCCGTGTTATGATTTAAACGATCCTACAATTGGTACCAGAGCGGGTTTGAATTCGTGATTAAGCTTAAATTCGTGCTTATTTGTGAAGCAAAAAAGCCCACGGCTGATTTTTGATTTTGGGCTCATTGTTTGTTAATCTTGCTCTCTACTTGTTCTACACATCAAAAGGTTAGAGTGTTACAAATTTCGTGGCTAATACAAGCTCCTAGTTCGAATTATAAGCTTTTAAAGCTTAGTGTTCTTCGTGGAGGGTTGCTTCATATTGGACGATTCTCAAAGAAATACGAGTTAAGGTGTGTTTAATCATCATATACACACTTAATATTGTATGTTGTAACCTAGTTTCGTGGCTGGAAAGATCATATGGCTTGATTTTGGTTAATTCGAACAAGTGTTCATCGTGGCGAGTTGACAAGTATTGAGACAAGATCCACGTTTTAAGGTAAAAAGTTAGGTGGCGAGTTGCCATTTTAGGAGGCGGTTTGACAGGTGTTTGGCGAGTTGATTATTATATTGAAAAAAAAGGAATAATTACTCTGCCCAAATTTTAATCCCACGGCGGTTTGATTATTATACTCAGCGGCGAGTTACTAAATTGACAGCGAGTTGTTCAAGGCGGCGAGTTACTTGATTATTTTATTAGCCGGCGAGTTGCCTATCTTTTTATTCCACGGCGAGTTATGTTTTTCTAGGCGGCGAGTTATTGACATGGCGAGTTGCTCACAGCGGTTTGATTATTTTTAGCAGACGAGTTGCTCATGGCGGTTTGATAAACCTCACGGCGAGTTGCCAATACGCAGCGGTTTGATTAAAAAAAAGAATATCCAGACGACACCCCTTTTAGCGACACTTTTTGGCGAAAAAATTAAATAATTTGTAATTTTTTTTCTATAGACTTTTTAGCTTATTTTTACACCAAATTTAGATTTTGGTAATAGGGTAAAAA
>BQNB010166958.1:0-14057 GCA_026074375.1 Tanacetum coccineum | reverse complement strand
CATGCTTGAGGTTAATGTGACACACAGTCACATTCCAGTGTACTTATTGGCGATTTTGGGTGATTAATATATTTTACCGGGGTAAGTCCCTTTTACCCAAAAAATATAATGGTAATAATTGCAACGAATACAATTATCATGGAAAATCAGGGTAACATTATTATTGCAGCTAAGCTCATGACATCAATACATTAACAGGGAAATCACCGTAGTGATATTGGTTAGGGACAGATGTCCCCGTGGAAAAGGTAACTTGCCAAGGTCATCTATTAGGACAAATATTATGCGTTTGGCTACCCCAAGCATGGGTATACCAACGGGAGCCGTCACCCCCAATAGATCTATTCACAATATTCGCGTTCACTCGCAATGCAAGTAATTAATGATTCATGATATGGAAATAATAGCACTGGAAGCTACTTAGGCAATAATATATCTGGATAGCATACATTTAGAAAACACTTGCATTCATGGTTTATATTAGGTATCACAGGTTTATAAAGTATTCAAAAGATTGAAATATGGAGTTATGAATTCATTAGGTCTTTGAAAAGTAATCACATTGTTATGAGTATATAAAAGATTTTGTAACAAGCATGTATCCCCCTCGCGGGTTTATAAAACATGTAAAATAAGTAAAGGCGAGGTTATGAACTTCACAATATCGGTTTTAAGTACTTGTATATATTAAAAGCAATTGAGCATGTATCCCCCTCGCGGGTTTATAAAACATTCAAAAGATTGAAAATGCGAGGCTATGAATCTCACCTGGTAGGTAGATGTAATAAATATTCTGAAATGAAAGCTGACGACCTTATCACAATCTTAAGAGGGAATGTTGATATAGAAAAATGATAATAAACAACCACGTCACGCAACCTGAGAAAATGCAGGGATGATCTCACCTCATAGGTTGATGTAAATAAATATTCCAAAATGAAAGCTGACGACTTTATCACACATCTTAAACCGGGATGTTGATATAGCTAAATGATAACAAAATACCACGTCATGCCAAACCTGAGTAAATATGTTGAGTTTGAAAGATTGTTACTCTTGAAACTTTAGTTTAAAGAGTTATGATGTTTAATTGGATGTGTTTGGAATTATTGTATCACTGTTCGGGGCCATCATAATTCAGCAAGTCATTCAAGTAAAAGTTTGAGGGTGGGCACTTAAATCGTGTAAACCAACAACTCAGTCAGAAGGTAATACCAAGATGAAATCCTTAATATGAGCTCCCTAGTATTGTGATACGATATAATGGGTTTTAGCGTTTTAATCAATTCTGAAATGTTAAGCACGAGAATGTTAATTAAATTAGTCTTTGTAATATTTTGAATGGAAAATTTTTGTGTTTTATACTTTTTTCAAAATGTTACATTTTAGTCCTTGCTTGAGTTGAAAAGGGCAAAATTTACACCTTGGATGTTTGCACTTTTGACGACTTTGGTCACTTTCAACTTTGATAGATTACCAAGTAAAACATTTTCACTTTGAAAAGTGGACCATAATAGACCCCTATAGTTATAACTTTGATAAAATGACATATTCAGCCCTTCTAGTTTTTAATTTCAGAAAAGTTACGTTATATACCCCTGCATGGATTACTAATTTCAAACATGTCCAATTGCCAAGCAAAGCTTATGTTAACATTTCAAAAGATATTTATAAGTTATAATAAACTAAAATATGAAGTTTTAACGTAACGAAAGTTTAAAATAATGATTCGTTAGGCTAGGAAGCAAAACGGGTTAAATTAGGGTTTCAAAACGTAACACGTGGGGTTGTTTTAAGTTTCAAATTCCTTCATAATCAATAATGTTGTTATTTTAACATTTTTTTTAAGTTATTAGATGGATTATAACAAAATTTTACAAGTTTAACTTATAGATTAAAGAAAAACATGAAATTAGGGTTTCAGGTGTACGGTTTTGGATCAAAATGGAAAATGAGCATGAATTGAGTTATGAAACTTTAACAAGAGTATATTTAGGATCATATGAACATTATAAGAGTGTAGGAGCAGAACTAGAACATTCAGAACCTGGGTTTGAGCTTATAGCTTAGAAACGGGTTGAAATCGGGACTTTTAGCTTCGTATGCCTAGAATAGCGACTCCCGGGCTTCGTTTCTTGGTTTCTTTTGCTTCCTTTCTGAACTTGAGCCTTCTTAAGACCTCTTAGGATCTATTAGAGCAAAGTATTGCTTCTATGTAAGGGTTATAGAGGAGGAAGTGGGGGATGAAGAAAAATCATGTCAAGATAGTGTTTATGGTTCCTATTTATCGGTGAAATGATCTTGGTGTCAAAGGTAAGGCTTATGATCTAAGTTAGACTTGTGTAGGGGCTTAGCGGGTGTTGAGGAGAGGCTATGAGATGTTTTGTATAAGATAGAAAACTTGCTCTTGAGGTGTTGTCTGGCTCCTTGTCATGCGTGTGTAAACAAGGAAGGAAAAAGGACCCATGTGGCCAATTTTTGTACAGGCCCTAAGAACATGTTATATTTTTGTTATAGCAGGTGGGTAAGCTGCTATGGAGCATGTGGGTGAGTCATGAGGTGCTTGATTGCAATGAAAGTTCTAAAATGGGTCATTTTGCTAAGATTATGGGTCGCGGGTCATTTAGGGCTTATTTAGGGTTTTAAAGATTTCGTAATTGTGTAAATTTGTTCAATAATAAGGTTAATGTTTGTTAAGGATTGTATTAAGGATTAATAACAAAGAATTGATAGGTGGTTCGGGTTTAAAATGGGCGAAAATGAGTAAACGGGTCCAAAGTTCCAATTAGGGCACAATTAGGGTTTCTTAGATTCAATTTGCATATAGTTGAAGTAAAATGATGAAATGATGATTGTATATGATTGATAATGTTGTATATTAAGTTATTACAACTTATTTGAGTATTGGTTTAGGTTTACAATGGATAAAAATGAAGAAACGGGTCATGGTTTAGAAACTAGCTCGGTTTTAGGGTTTCTGAGTTTTGAATTAGGGTTTTAAGAGTAAAAATGTGTATGAAAGTTTATGAATAGAATAATTAGGGTTTACACATTGTATATTGAGTGTAGTAGCTTGTACACAAGTGAAGTGAAGAAATTAAAATGAAAACGAAGTAAAACGGCTATTTTAGAGATCATGCTTAATGAATTGTACATTGTGCTTTTAAGGACTTGTACTTTACTTAGGAGGTGTTTATTTTCAAAATGAAAGGTTATCATTACTTGTATTATGCTTTAGTAGCTGGTATATTCACTTTTAGAATTTTAAAGCTTCATGGATTTGGTGTTTAGAGGTATTCGATAACGGTTTTATAAGCCCGTTTTGATATAACGTTACGAATGATACATTATAGGAATAATGTACTTTGTAAAAAGAATATGATGATATTGACTTGACATATTATGATGTTTGCTTGACATATATGAAGATAGAATTACCATAGATAGGTTGCGTGAGCTCGTCTACTTTAGTTATGTAAGTTACATGACATACTGAGATATTGACAATGCAAGTAATGTAATAAAGAGAAAAATTTCCCCGTAGTTTTGTGAATCATAGTAAAGAGATGGATTTTGATTTGATGAAAATTCTAGGTTGTTATAGTCTCAACTTACTTAAATCTCGTCCAGAGATTTAATTGAAAGTTGTAGTGAATAGATGTAGGTACTCGCATAAATTTGATTTTTATGTTAGGTTAATCAAGGTCACAAGTCCACGTGTGTGATGCATTTATAATTATGTTGTACACCATAATTATAATTACCTCCTTTCCCACGTTGTACTATTTTCAAGATCACCTCTTGATGGAAGCCAATAGAATTTCTTTTTAGATCCTGGATAGAACCTGGTGGATGAAAAATACTTTGATTTTGTGGAACTGTGGGTTATGAGCCCAACCACGCTTCTGCTGCGCTACTCTGATCTTTAAAGAATCGCTTATTCATTAACCTTTATACAAGTCACATAGATTAAGAATGCTATCAAAGTCTTTGTCAAAATTTTTTTTTTTCAAATGATTTTTTTTTTTTATTTTTTTTACGTAGTGGTATTGAATCATTTGACATTGTATAGATTCTTGTGTGTTTCCTTGTTATTACGTTGCAGGATATAACAGAAAATTTTTAGAATACAGAGATCAAGGATATGAGTAATTCAAGGATAAGATTATGGAATTTGTTAAGAGAGTTGCTAATCACCTGTGAGTTACAGATTTTGAAATGGAACAGAATGATGAAGGGTACATGAAGGTAATAATGATATGATTTTAAGGAATTGTTTGTACAAACGGATTGAACGAACTTGTTTGTACGGATGTTATTATACTTAAGCCTACTTTTTATAATTTGTTCACTTTACAAAAAAGAAGCGTTCATTCATTGTAACTGAGGAATTTATTAAATTCATAGTTAGAGATTTATAATTTCCTTATTCAAATGAAGAAGTGACCTAATTCATTTCAATAAGATGATCATAAATCGTCTTACCTAAGCATAAAAACACAATATGGTAATGTGTAGAAAATGAATTGTTAGATAATACTGAGATGTTGATTGTACTGACGCCCATATAATCAAGGATGATAATTTATGTTGCAAAGGTATGAGGAGAGTATTCAGAGTTTGAACATAATAGAATCGATGGAATTGACAAATAATGTCGAGTTTTGATATCATCAGATAACAAGATGTAACCGAATCATCACGTTATTATTTCATGGGTAGCTTTACATATGAAACTCTAAAAGAGTTAATACTTATGATACGTATCTCGTAGTAGGATTCTAGAATAAAGTAACAAACGACAAGGATTGTGGCTTGATGATTGAAGTTTTCAGATTGAAGAAGATTCTGATGAACTTGAATATCCTTGAGAGTTGTTTCTAGGGTAGAAATCTTAAAGTGAACAAAAGCAAGCTCATCTCTGAGTATGCTTTCCTGTGGCCCAATTATTTGCTTTTGAGCGCTGATTTGCATAATGTTCTTTCTTTCCACAGGCATTACAAATTACGGATACTGTTTGTAGATCGTTTCTAGTGGTTGGTCTTTTGTTTTTGCAGTAAGTATTGGTTGGGGGACCTTATTCTTGTTGCTATCCTAACACTTGGACACGTGCAGGTCTCGTATGATGTAGTCTACATCCTTTACACAAGGGAAGGTTTCTAGTATACCCATTGGTAGCAGCATAAGTCTTGAAGGCTTCTTGTCTTTTATGTTGTTGTTAGGGGTAATCATTTGTTTGGTGGGATTGTTTTTGTTGCGGTTATCCTTCGGTTGTTGTTGTGATTGTGATGTTGGAGTGGTTATTGTTGTTGGTTTGGATAGTTGTAGTTGTTGGTGTTGCCTCTATCTTCAAAACTTTCTTTTGTGGTCTGTTTTGTATTCTTTTTCTTGCTACTGGGTTTCAGCTTGTCCGGTGTTTCTTGTTTATATTGTCTGTATTTGCCATTGATGCAGCTATGCTTTTCAGACTGAGGAAATGCCATCATTAATTGTGCCGAATGGCAGCTTAAGTTATGGTTGGTGTTTCATTGTTGTTGTCCTTTTGGGAGCATTCTATCATCAAATAGATAACACGTAATAAGAATGATTATCCCTAGGTTATAAAAGAGAATGTGATGCTTTAAATGCTTTAATAGAAATGCTTATTTTGAATTTTTAAGCACTTAAAAGGTTTTGATAAAGCACGGAGAAAATCATGCAACATGGTGGAAATGATGATGTAAAAAGTGATAAAGTTGGAAACAATAAGGTATGAAACGGGATTGCCTTTATAAATAACTTGCCTTTTTACTGTACATAGTCAAGATTTGACAAGCGTTTTTATTTATAAAACAATTTTCCAATGGTCTAGGATAAAGCTATAACTGCCCCCCACCCCCCCCCCATTCTATGAGTTGTTGATTCTGAGCCGGTGATGACATTAATGATCATCCTGATCTGTTTGGTGACGAGCTTGGATTTTCTCAATGATTTGTTCAAGATCAGAAATTCTGTAGTGAGCAAAGGCAATCTTATCCTTTTGCCCTGACTGCTTCTTTTGAAGTTTGATAATCTGAGTATGGATTTTCTTGAGTTCGGTCTTTAGTTCGTCACTATTTCTTCGTATGATCATTCTATCATTACGTCCTTCTTCCATTTTCTCAATACGGTGAAAAGAGAGTTCATCTAAGTAATTCAAAATATCTTCGACTTGTTTCTCATGATGTTTCAGATATATCTTAAATTGTAACATTTTCCTATTTCAAATATCTGAGGTGGGGTAGGAGTATAAACTGAGGAAGATGGTGATATCAAATTACAAGTTTGATTCCGATATGAATTAGATAACGTAGTTGAGGAAGAAGATGGGGAATGGATTCGCTTCTTAGGTGGTAATAGTTCTTCAGGAATAAAGAAATATACGAGGTTAAATAGTATTGATGGTGGGTAATACGGAGATGGAGTAAAATAGCTGTGGAGTTAATGGGATCTGTGATGGATAATAGGAAATTCTTAGCATAAAATGCTTTGGTACGTCCTTCTAACATGGATTAGTGTAGAAAGTGAGAATACGGTGGGATCATATTATCTTTTTAGTGTGTTACGCAAGAGTTAAAAGAAGCTGCTTCGATGAAGTTGGAAATAATCGATGAGACCGAAAGTATAGTTAAGAAATTCATAGAGGAAAAGCATCCTACAATATCAGAAGTAGAGAGATTGGGAGAAGACATCGTTCTAATAACAACCTAAATTTGTACTAACCATAAGTTATTGATTAATAGTTATACTAGAATATGTATATATACATACTTCGTTCTGGAATGTCAGTGGCACGAAGGAACGGACTTTGTGGCTAAGAAAAGAAATGTGGTTATAGTTAAGGTTTTGACCTTGTTCTCTATAACCATGGCGCTGTTGATACCGAATCTGTAACACCCCCACATTTTTACAATATAGCAGGTGAGCTAATCTGGTGGTTTGTTACTTCATGGGATACAACAATCATAATCATAGAAAACGACCCAAAAGAGACGTTTATTCAAAAGATATGTTATCATTCATTTCAAATCAGAGTTTTACAAAGGCAGGTCCTCTAAAATCTAGAAACATAAAATGTGAATGTTAACAAAGTTTTTGCCATCTTCAGTCCATGCCACTCTCCATGCCATAAGTTGCTCATTACCTGAGATAAAATGATATAAAGGGGTCAACACAAAGTTGTGTGGAAATTCATAGGTTTGAAATGTAATAGTTGAATACAAGTTATAGTGGAAATACTGGTATTGCAGGGACAATTTTCATGGGGAACATTATTTATTGCATCTAAGCTCATGACACCAATACATTAACAGGGAAAATCACGTTGTGATATTGGTTCCAGGGGACTGATGTCCTCCGTGGAAAAGGTAACTTGCCAAGGTTACCTATTAGGACAAAATATTAGTGCGTCTTGGCTACCCCCATGATTGGGTATACCAACAGGAGCCGTCTACCCAAATAGATCTATTTCACAGTTATTCGCGTTACTCGCAATGCAAGTAATTATTGATTTATGATATGTAAATAGTTATGGTACTGGAAGCTACTTAGGCAATAAATTATCTGAGATAACATACATTTAGGATAACACTTGCATTCTTTGGTTTATATCAGGGTATCACCAGGTTTATTAAGTTTTCAATAAGGATTGAAATATGACGGTTATGAATTCATTAAGCCTTCTTTGAAAAGTAATATCCACATTGTTATAAGATAAAACGTGTGTAACGTATGTAAAAGGTTTGTAACAAGCTTGTATCCCCTCGCGGGTTTATTAAAACATGTAATAAGTAAAGGCGGAGGGTTATGAACTTCATAAGTCCTTGAAAGGTAATCACTTTGTTATAAGTTAAACGCAGTATGTAATTGAGTTTGAAACCAAGTTTGGTATCCCCCTCGCGGGTTTATAAAACATGTAAATTAGTAAAGGCGAGGTTATGAACTTCACAATATCGGTTTTAAGTACTTGTATATATTAAAAGCTATTTGAGAATGTATCCCACTCGAGGGTTTATAAAAACATTCACAGATTGAAAATGCGAGGAGGCTATCGAATCTCACCTGAGAGGTATATGTAATATATATTCCAAAATGAAGTGACGACCTGATCACATATTAAGAGGAATGTTGATATAGAAAAATGATATAAACAACCACGTCACGCTACCTGAGTAAATATGTTGAGTTTAGGATGTTTTGTTCTCTAGAACTTTAGTTTTAAGAGTTAAGAGTTTGATTGAAGAGTTCTGAATTATTGTATCAAATGTTCGGGCCATCATAATTCAGAAGGTCATTCAGTAAAGTTTGAGGAAGCTAGGGACTTTAAATCGTAACCCAACAACTCAGTCATAAACGGGAATACCAAGATGAAAACTCCTTAATATGAAGCTCCCTTGTATTGTGATACGATATAATCGGTTTATGCGTTTAATCTATATCTGGAAATCGTTAGGCACGAGAAGGATTAATTAAAGTTTGTCTTGTAATGTTTTGAATTGTTTTTATATTTTTCAAAAATTGTTAACATTTTTGACCCTTGAGTTTTGAAAAGTAGGCAAAAATTTTCCCTTGGAGTTTTGCACTTTTACGGACTATGGTCCTTCAAATTTAAAAGTTTTAACAAGTAAAAACTTTTGACACTTTGAAAAGTGAATATAGACCCCTATGTTATAACTATGATAAAATGACATATTCAGCCCTTCTAGTTATTAATTTGAGGTAAGTTACTGATATATACCTTGCATAGATTATAATTACAAAACATTGTCCAAAATTGCCATGCTAGCTTATGTTAACATTTTAAAAAGATATTTTAAGTTATAATAAACTAAAATATAGTTTTAACGTAACGCAAGTTTAAAATACGATATCGTTAGGCAGGAAGAAAGCGGGTTAAATTAGGTGGTTTCAAAAACGTAAACACGTGGGTTTTAAGTTCAAATTCCTTCAATAATCAATAAAGTGGTTATTTTAAAATTAGTTAAGCTTATTAGGATGGATTATAAAGCAAATAGTTTACAGTTTAATTATAGATTAATGAAAACACATGAAATTAGGGTTTTCGGTGTACGCGTTTTGGATCAAAATGGAAATATGAGCATGATTGAGTTATGGAAATTTAACAAGAGTATATTTAGGATCATATGAAACATTTTTAAGAGTGTAGGGTAGAATTAGTAGAACATTCGAACCTGGGTTTGAGCTTATAGCTTTAGGAAACGGGTCAAAATCGGGGACTTTTGCTTCGTAGCCTAGGAATAAACGACTACCGGGCTTCGTTTCGTGGTTTCTTTTGCTTCCTTTCTGAAGCGTGAGCACTTAGTTAAGACCTCTTAGGTTCTATTTAGAGCAAAGGATTTGCTTCTATGTAAGGGTTATAGGGAGGAAGTGGGGGATGACAAGAAAAATGGAAGTGTTATGGTTCCTATTTATTGGCGAAATGATTTGGTGACCAAAAAAAAGGTAAGCCTTATGATCTGGAGTTAGGACATTGGGGTGTAGGGCTATAGGGTGATGAGGAAATAGGCTATGGAGAGTTGTATAAGGCTAGAATACTCGCTTTGAGGTGTTGTCTTTGCTCTTGTGAGCCGGTGTGTAAAACAAGGAAGGAAAAAAAGAGACATCGTGTGTGGCCAATTTTTGTACCAAGAACATGTAATATTTTTGTTATAGCAGGTGGGTAAGCTGCTATGGAGCATGTGGGTGAGTCATGAGGTGCTTGATTGCAATGGAAAGTTCTAAAATGGGTCATTTTGCAAGATTATGGGTCGCGGGTCATTTAGGGCTTATTTAGGGTTTTCAAGCTTGTAATTCGTGTACATTTGATCAATAATGATGGATTAATGTTTGTAAGGATTAATAACAAGAATTGATAGATGGTTCGGGTTTTAATTGGGCGAAAACGAGTAAACGGGTCTAAAGTTCTATTAGGGGCACAAATTAGGGTTTTGATTCAAATTTGCATATAGTTGAAGGTACATGATGATAATGCGTGATTGTATATGATTGTGATGTTTTATATTAAGTTATTACAATTTTTATGGAGTATTGGTTGAGGTTTACCATGGATAAAAACAAAGAAAACGGGTCATGGTTTTGAAACTAGTCGATTTTAAGGTTTAGGATTTTGAATTTAAGGGTTTTAAGAGTAAAATGTGTATGAACGTTTAGGACCTTTGTGTGTCTTTATGTAAATAGGTAACAGCACAGGCTAAAGAAATTAAAGCTTTGAAGGCTCAGGTAAAGAAGCTAAAGAAAGGAGTCAAACCACTTATCACACATCACAAAGCCTAGATAAAGATAAGTTTAGCAAGGAAAACTTCTCTGAAGATAAGTTTAGCAAGGAAAACTTCTCTAAACAGGGGAGGAAATCTATCAAATCTTTCAAGGGTGAACCATCTATGCATAAAGATCCAGCCTTTGATGATCTTGATGATTTTGTTGATGTGGATGATACATTAGACTACATGGAGTCTGAGGATGCTCAAAATGAGGGGAGGACAAGCTCTGTGGTGTTAGAAGAGAAGGAAAGTGCAAATGAGGGAGTAAGTACTGAAGCTCTTGTTAGTATTGACAAGCAATATGAAGGTACCAACAAGAAAAATGATGGTACTGACAAGCAAGATGGAGGTACCAACAGTACAAAAGTTAGTACCGATAAGCAAGGTGAAGGTACTGCTGATCAAAATGAAGGGAAAAGTGTTACTTAAATAGCTCCAACATCTACTTGAAAATCTACTCCAACAACACCTACTCCAACAGTCTTTGGTGATGATGAGACCATTGCACAAGTCCTTATTATAATGAGTCAGAACAAGGAGAAGCTCAAGGAAAAGGAAAAAGGGGTAGAGCTTAAGGATGTTGAGGAGATTGAGAGACCTGGGCCTACTTCAACGAGATCATTATTAACATTGAAGCCTCATCCCAAGATTGATCTAAAAGATAAAGGCAAAAAGATGATTGAAGAGGAAGATGAATCTGATACTGAATCAGAAGATATTACTGAAGTTGAAAAGAAATTTAAACAGCTTGCTAATGATGAAGAGGTGGCCAGAAAGGTTCAAGAGGAGTGGGAAGCTGAAGAAGAAAAGAAAAGGTTGGCTGAGGAAGAAGCTACAAAGGTTGCACTCTCTAATGAATATGATTTCATTCAGGCAAGACTTAATGCTGACAAGATACTTGCTGAAAAGCTTCAAGAGGAAGAGAGAGAGATGTATACTATTGAGTAGAGAGCCAAATTTCTTCATGACATCATTGCTGCCCAAAGAAGATTTCTTACTCAACAAAGATCTGAAGCTATCAGAAATAAACCTCCTTCAAGAAATCAGCTTAGGAACTAAATGATGACATATTTGAAGCATGTTGGAGGTAAAAAGCATTCTGATATGAAGACCAAGAGTTTTGAAGAAATACAAGTTTTGTATGAAAAGATAAAAAATGTCTGATGATAGCTTCATTGCTATTGGTTCTGCTGAAGATGAAAAAGTGATCAAGGAGATGAATTAACAAGTTGCTGATGCTTCTAAAAAGAGAGTAAAGAAAGATGACAGTGTCAAGGGAGAAATTAAAGAAGAAGAAGGAATTAGAAAAAGAAAGCTTGGTAAAAGGAAGAAGATGAAGTCTAAGAAAAGAAAGTTCACTTCTAAAGATGATGAAGAGTTAAGATTGTGTTTAACTATAGTTTCTGCTGAGGATAAGGAAGTGGATTATGATATACTTGACAAGAAGTATCCTATCATAGAATGGAGATCTGAGTATCTTACAACCAAACCACAATATGATGAGACTAAGGAGTTAGAAGACGTTTATCTTAATGTGGTGACTAGAAGTAATAAACAAAGAAGATACTTCAGTACTTTGATGACAGTGCTCTCCATACTTGATAGAGATGACATATGTGCTATATATCAACTTGTGATGAACAGATACCAAGATGAGACACATGAAGGATTTAACAAAATACTTTGGGGAGATTTGATAATCATGTTCAATCAAAGTGGAAATAATAAGTTTTGGAATGTACAACAAAATTAGAAGATAGTGAGCTGGAAGCTACATAGTTCTTCAGGGGTACACACTATAATGACTGGTGAAGGATTAGTCATTCATATGCTTGTAGAGAATAAGTATCCTTTGACAAAGAAAGTGCTATCAATATTGCTAGAGTTGAAGTTAGAAACTGAAGAAGACAGTACTATGGCTTTGGAACTGATTAGATTTGTCAAGAAGTAGATTGTAGAGTTAAAACCTAAAGATTCTGATGGAGATGAGGAGGATCCTTAAGTGTTGGTTCTAAGACCACACAACAAATGGTCATCAGTTCACCATGCTTAACAGGCATAAGAATTGGCTAGTCCATAAGCAAACGGCTTGTGGTAAAGATGTCTCAAATCCGTTTATGGTTGACAATTTACCAAAAATTATATGGTTCTCAACTCACCTTGCTTCACAGTTAAGAGTTGGCTAGTCCAGGATCAAATAGTTCCTGGTAAAGACTAATCAAATCTGTTGATAGAATGATAGTATCATAAACTATATGGCTAACATTTCACCATGTTATGGCAATGAAGCGTTGACAGTCAAAATTAAAATAGATTTTTTGGTAAAGACAAATCAAATCCGTTGATAGTTGATAGTTTTAAACCTTAAAACTATAAGTTATCCATTCACCATGTTGTTTTACAATGAATATTGGTATCCTGAGCAAACGCTACTGATAAATTTTATCAAATCCGTTAATGCTGGTAGTTTTTGCCAAAAACTACAAAGCCAACTAGTTTGATGTTGCTGAATTGCTAAAAGACAGTCTGATAAAGATGGATAGCTGAAGATGTCAAAATTATCAAAGATCAAGATCAAGATTTATCAGAGTGTTTGGATACATCCTCCAAGAGTTCAAGATGTTTACACTAAAGAAACATGAAGTTAAACAAGTTCAACAATCATGTTTAGGGGAGGATTGTTAGGAATTATGCATTCCTGACTTAGTACCGCTAGTTATATTACTTAGTACGGCTAGTTGTAATTAGTACTGACAGTATAAAGTGTTAAGTACTGATCAGATAGTTAGTACCATTAGTATATAATAGTTAGTACCGTTTATGAGATATGCATGAGATATCTTAGGAAAGGATATGCATGATCTTTGTACGCATTTTGTAAAGCCTATTAGGGTTTCCTTAGTCTATAAAAGGAACCCTAAGCATAGTTAGTAGATATAGTTCTACACAGATCATAGAGATCGAATAGTAATCATAGCTTGTAATTTGTAACCTAGTCAGATTCAAGGTTTAATATAAAAGTTCTTTTGTGATATTCAATATTGTTCTTCTTAGCATTATTTATTAGATTCCGCATAATCAATAGTGTTTACTCAGTGTTTCATTATTATTGTTTTAGAATTCTCTAAAGGAGCAAACTCTTTGCAAGATGAAGGTTAAGATCTATTTAGTAAAACGATCCAACACTTATCTCTTCAGTTTCAAAAGAAACAAATGAAATTATCTTTAACAAGGCATAAGAACAAACTGGGAGTTGAACAGATACACAAAAGAACTGATAAAAATGTTTAAACAACCAAAATGACCCAGAAAGCTTATACACTTGCCAAAGTGTGAGACCCGCTGAAATAACCAACATTAAAGTGCATATCAAAACCAAACTCAGCATAATATAAACACCCTAACGTTGTTTTGGTTGAAAGAAATAAAAATCGTAACTAAAAATGATGCTATATAACTGTAATTGGCTTCAGCATCAGCATATACATACCCTCTAGTATGAGAAAACGAGAAGAAGGTGCCTCAAGTTTGGTTTTAGGTAAGAAAATGTACGGATTAGTTAATTATATGTTATGAATTTATGATCATGATACAAATAAAAACAAACTTGTTCGGATGTTCAACTATCTAATAGTCCACTATGGTCAAAGAACTAATTTTTACACCTACATTTAACCTTGGAATGTTGGGTATATGGCAGTATCAGCTATCAAGCGAGTGCTCAAGAAGGAGAACTTTTATACATAGGATAGGGACACT
>BQNB010166957.1:0-14057 GCA_026074375.1 Tanacetum coccineum | reverse complement strand
TATAAGTGTTTATACGTTTTCTTAACGTTTTTTTAATGTTTTATTTATACTTAAACCGATTTTATTTATACGTTTTTTGTATGTATGTTTCTTATACGTTTTTTAGACGTTTTATTTATACTTGAACCACTTTTTTCAACGTTTTATTTATACTTGAACTGATTTTATTTACAAGTTTTTAACGTTTTATTTATACTTGAACCGATTTTATTTATACGTCTTTTTAACGTTTTTTGTACGTACGTTTTATACGTTTTTTTAACTTATTTTTACATTTTATTTATAGTTGAACCGATTTTATTTCTACATTTTTTAACGCTTTTTGTGTGTACGTTTTTTAACTTTGGTTTGACACTAGGATTTACAGTAGCGAATTCAAGGAAACTCGGCATCTTCTCAAGTAATGAAACCTCAGACTCTTCTGCAGTCATCCAAATCTCGATTCCTGATGGCGAGTCTATAAAAAAAGTACACTTACTGTTTAGTGTGTCATTTTTGTGAGCATATGCAATCCACACTGGCTTTCCCAAACCAAAATCAATGTTGTAATGCCCTAAATTACACCAATTTGAAAAACTGAACTTTTTCAGGTTTTCTATATTGCCACTACCCATTTCTTGCATGAGTTCAAGTATCACCCCTGGTTGTTGTAGTTCATCTACGAACTCACTATCTAAACGGACGACTTCTACCAGTTTGCTCAATTCAAGGTCGGTTTGCCCATCCAATGAGAGGTAACATGATCCAAAGCTGAACCACCACAAGTTTCCGAAAGAATTGCTAGATAAGGGAGGCTTGAACCACTACAAAAAAAGGGGGCTATAGTGACGGAAATTTAATGACGAACTATATTTTTCGTCACTATTAATACAATTTTAGTGACGATATAGAATTTTCGTCACTATATCTCGTCAGTTGCATATATTTAATGACGAAGTAATAAATTGTCATTAATATACATATTAGTGATGAAAGTATTTGTCACTGAGTCTAGTACCAATGGTCCGCGTCTAACTCATTTCTTGTTACGCCCCTTAGTCATGAAATTTTCATCACTTAACTTTGGATAAGTATTCCTGTGAAGCACACGGATCTCCTTGACAACTAAATTGACAATTGTAATTGAATACTAACTCACATCGTAACTTTTCAAATTCTCAAGTTTTAAAAATCACAGAAAAATAGTTAAAAAAATTACTTTTACCTTAGCAAAAAAGGCATCACGTGATTTTAATAACCTGAATCGCATTAAATAATTTAGTGAAGAATGCCTTTTTGTTAATATTGTAACTGTTAGTGACGATATTTGTTTGTCATAAAGCTTATACAAACTTATGACGAAACTTTTCGTCACTCACTTGAACACATACATCATACTTTTTTTTCTATCTAACACTTCAAAGTATAAGGACTGAAACTGACAAAATTCCCAAATATTACACAAACACGGATCCCATTATTTTCCTTCAT
This sequence comes from Tanacetum coccineum, assembly GCA_026074375.1. Classification (NCBI taxonomy): domain Eukaryota; kingdom Viridiplantae; phylum Streptophyta; class Magnoliopsida; order Asterales; family Asteraceae; genus Tanacetum; species Tanacetum coccineum. The sequence continues at coordinate 12,587 of BQNB010166957.1, read as the reverse complement.
ATCTTCTTTCTCCCCCCATTTCATAACAAACACACAATGAAAATCCTTCACCGTCCTCATGTCTTCACCATCGCCGTCGTCACCTTCACCGTCTTCACCATGTCACCTTCACAATCACGTTCTTTGTCTCCGATCGGTAATAAGCTATCGGAAATTACTTTTCAGGTAATAATCAATCACATATGCTTTTCTGATCGAAGTTATATAGCTTGATTATCATACATATATCTCATTTTATTGTGATTTTGATTGTGGTCTGACAAAATGGTTTAAGCTATGTTTATATAGTGGTTCTATTATTATGATAAAATGCTTCAATAAAAGCATTAGTAGTTGTGGTCTAAGTGTTTGATAAAATGCTTCAATGAAAATATCAGTAGTTTGTGACACAAGTGTTTGATAAAATGCTTCAATGAAAATATCAGTAGTGCGTGGCGCAAGTGTTTGATAAGAGTCCTCAATGAAAATCGCAGCTGCATTATTATTGTCGATGTTATTAATTATCTATAAATGTTATTATCCTTTTGGTTATCATTTATTTTTACCTTGAATTTGCTTAAGTACACATCTACTTAGATATGTTTGTTCGTGCACTTCTATGTGACAGTTTCTAAGACATAGTTGTATTTTGTTCATCTGTACAATTCTATATGATAGTCGTTTAAGGTTAATTTTTACTCGTTAGCTGAAACAAGTCATATATAAAGGGGCAACTCATATAAATAAGTCACGTATATTGATTGTGAGTCTTGTGTGTGTAGGAAAGTTAACGTGTGATCGCAAATAATGACCATTCTTGTTGAAATGGTCGCATTAAAAGGATGACATGTTTGTATGTATATCTTATTTTTTGGGTAAAGGGTTTGTAACCGTGGAATATGTGTATGTATATATCTGTATGTCTCTATGCGTGTTTGAACCAAAATTTATCTCAGTTGTCCTTGTTATGTTAATGCAGGATATCTTGTCAATGCCATACATATAACCTTTGGTCAAGGATGTCTCTACTTCCAGTGTAAGTGCACAACTTTGAATAAGAAAATGGCTTAAACAGTCTTTGGTCCCTTGATTTCTAATTCGAAAATCCAAGTGTTCATTGGTTATTTTTTACTTGATCAATCTTTCAGGAGCAGCCAACTTAAGAAATATGTTGGTGTCTTTTATTAATGTAATTCTCTGATTTTGTGCTATCTCATTGTTGCTGCAACTTTTTTTTTCTACACGTTGATAGTAAATTTGGTGAGTAATATTAATCATTTAACTAGTTCATCATTTCATCTTACGCGGTTACATGGGGGAATAGCCTTCTTTGTGCATGACAACTTTCTTGAATGTAACCTACCTGCAATTTATGCAACCAATTACAGAATTCGCAAGTTGGAGACAATCACAAAGTATTTTGTTTGAAATGTTAAAGTTAACTAGTTCCCTTAAGAGTGAGCACAATAACATATACCTTAGACTAAATTGTGTTTGCATACGATAATCATCACTGGCATATTAATTTAGATATATAATCATCACTCGTTTCACTCTTGTGATCCATAGATTGTAGTAAGCATTTTTCTATAGCCTATAGAAACAATTGTGTTTGCATACAACCTGCTCTTCCATTCATATTCAAGTGATATTTATGAGTAATTGAGTAAATATATTCTCCAAATAAGTCCTCTGCCCAATAATACCCATTCCAAACATCCGAAGTAGATAGTTCGGCCATTCAGAAACAAAAAAGTGGAAATGAGAATAAAGTGTCGGGTGACATAGTACGTTACGTAACATATTTTTTTCCAATAATGTACACTTGGACAAGGGTGATTTGTGGGATTTTAATGTACCTACAGATTTTAGTTGGCTTTTGGTATAAATAAACTCGGTGCCTCTTTTGTTAAACCAGTAGCTATTATTCATACTGCTATATTGCCAGAGCCCCTGACCTTAAAAATGTTGCTTAACGTTTAAGAAGTGCAGTTTCTGGTGTTTTTGCTATCATTAAATTACTTTTGATGTTCTTGACTGAAATGATTTTGCCTTATGTTTCTCACTTAGTTTATGTATTACAGGTCTTGGTGTTTTCATAAAGACAACAAAGACCCCTCAACTGTAAATCTGATAGCGTGAGGGTTTAAATAGAGGACTACAACGTATTGATGATGCCTTAGGTAAATTTTATAGTCCCATAGATTGATTTATCTTTATGGTAAAAACTTTCTTAGGATAATAGATGAGTATGTTTAAATTGTTTTAAGTTAGTAGCTCCGCCACTTTTTTTTTTAGGTTTTCCAGCATGCTTGACTGTTGGAGCTTATACTAAATGGATTGGTGGCGCGCCAAGTGGATTCTCCTTTTTGCCATCGGTTATTGGTATTCTTGTGAGTGGTATAAGTATGTCTGAAGATTCTGTTGTAGCTGCTGCCCTGGCTTTCAGAACATTTGTGATGGTATTCTAATCTCTTACTATAGATTAGAGGTGGCAAAATAGGTGAGTTGGGCGGGTTCGGGGACGGGTATTAACAAGTTGGGGTCGAAGAGTAGGAACATTAACTCTATATTTTTCTTCACTTTCAGGTGCCAAATTGTAAAATTAAATCAGATTAAACGGTTCATAGTCCATGCATTTACTGATTAAGTCATTATACCAATGCAGATACGTTGGGTTGAAGAGAGAATTGTTGAGGGTTCCATTGAAGGATCTTGTTGTTACAGCAAGGGGGTTATTATCTGCCTTCTGGTAGCAATAAGTTCATGTGGATTAGGTATCATTTCTATTTCTCATTTTAATATATTTGAGTCTTTTTTTACTGGGATATGGTTTTTAGTTTTGACAGAGCGATGATCCTTTACCATAGTTTTATAATACATTTGTATCATTTTTTTTATCGTTTTGTATACTTATGAATGTAAAGCAATATTGTTGCCTCAGCAGGCTCAGAGGTGAAGTGCTCTTTGGGATCTTGAAGTCTGCAACATAGGTGAGACGCAGGTAGGGAATTGTCCAAAGTGTGAATTCTGGTGTCTTTCAAGTGTGAAGTATTTAGTGATTCATGAGTATAGGTTTTCATGAATGTGCAACACTTATAAGGCTCACTAGCTTGTAACACACCATGATCATTCTTGTGACTTTGCTTAAGAATTAATGGATGTGTTAGTTGCATGTAGGAAACTAAATTATGGAAGCTTTACAAGGAAGACGTACCTTCCTGTTCCATAGTCGTGACAACTTCTGTGGGAGTAGTTTATCTTCATGCTTGCTAGAGCCTTTTATGCCATTGTTTTCCATTGAGGTAAGTAATTTGCAGTTATGCACTTACATGTGGAACAGAGAGGTAATACATGTTCTCGTTAATTAATATGCTGACCCCTCAAACAATGTTTAAATTTGTGTGTTGTAGGTACTCAAGCTTCAAGCAGCTCCCTTTACCCTTCGACTTTCCCACAGGCCTTTAAATACGCAGGTTAGATAATACCCTTATGTCTTTATGTAAGTTTTGAGCTTGTTGAAACAAAGGGACTGAATAATTTCCATGCTATTATAAGTACCTGCAACATTTAATTGTTGTTTCATGTACCTGCTATTTTAAAAGAGAGCCTGAATAATTTTTGCTTTGACGCAAATATTCGTAGCTGCTCATTTTGTTAAGGGTATTTGCTTGTGCTTGTTCTTTTAATTCGATAACTATAGAGCCAGCATGTCGGGTACTTTCTATGTTTGCAGGTCAGCCGTAGAATTCTTTTTTCTGTTAGTGAATTCTGAACAAATTGCATAGATGTGGAGAATAGGCGATTTGGTTAATGGGTCAAAGTGGGTTTGCGTAAAAACACCTGCCTTTTGTGGTGTAGATCGAAACGGGTCGGGCCGGGTTCGTTGACCAAAAAGTTTTAGTTTTTTATAACTAAAAAGTATATCAAACAAGACTAAATAATTAATAAACTTTTGACCAGTTTCACCTATTTGCGCCCTTAGAGATTAAAAATAACCTCAAACTATAAAGGTGGTTGTTCTAAATTCTGATCACAACAATACAGGTTCAGACTTTCAAAAGTTTGTATTTGAGTAGCTTGTTACTTTGTGCAGACACTTCGTTTGGACTGTTGTGCTTTGAAATTGTTATTTTTATGCAGGGGAGTGATGATTATGATCAGACCAAAGAGCCTGAAGATTATGTTGAGGCTCAAGATGATGTTTAGTTGAAGTTTGGATGGAGGCTGATATCCGTACTTGTAGAAATAGTTTACCACTTGAGGAATCTCTTATAGAACCTTGATTATCTCTTTATAACTTTCTTGTTGGAAATATATGCCACAAATTGAATTATTATATAAATATGATGTTTCGGCTTTAGTATGGATCAAGTAATCTCTTATTATTGATTAAACAAATGTTTTGCATTTTCGCCTGCAAATACCCATGTTTACTTTTGGTACTCCATTATCCGGATATAGGATTTTGGAAAGTGACGACATATTTCGTCACTATTGGACGTTAAGGTTCGTTAGTTTCTCGTTAAGTTCACCAAATAAGTGACGCCTTTCTTTCGTCACTAATTACATCAAATAGTGATGATTTTAGCCACTTTGGTGACGAAATTAAGTAAAGAAAATGGGTTGTCACACACCCTTAAGTGACAACTTTAGTTCGTCATTAATTTAGTGTCGATTTTAATTTCGTCACTTAAAAATTTGTGACGGAGCTATTGTGACGACAAGTGACGACATCGATTTTCGTCATTAAGCTGGTTTAGTGACGGATTTTCCACTATTAATGACGATTTTTCATTCGTCATTAAAGCCCTTTTTTCTTGTAGTGGTTCCTAGCATTTGGAGTAATCCTATAAGTGATAACCACCATGGTTGCATAGCTCGTTTACCTGACGAAACAAGTATGCAAACTAATCTGATATCATACGTTTTTCTAAAAATTGCACTCAATTCACTCACTACCAATTTTGCAAGTTTTTCATTCTGATTAGGAAATCGAAGTGCTCCAACAAATGGTTACATCCTAGTTCAAGCAAACGGTGGGTTAAACCAAATGAAAATGGGGGTTAGCATTGTTCCAAGCAACATTTAACAAACAAATAGCTGTTGAAAATAACAATATGAGATGAAATATAAACTAATTTTATGTATCCTTACAGATAAGTGACATGGTGGCTATTGCAAAACTCATGGATGCACTTTTAAGGCATATAGGCTTCATCCTTGCCCAAGAGACTTCTGACAAAGCTATTCTGCATGGAGTAGCGTTCAGTCGCGTTCTATGGTGCCTACACACTACCTATCACTATACCTCCACATTCACATGTTGTACTTGAATGTCCTTTTTTTTTACTAGACTCCTTTGTACTTGTTTATCTTGAAAGCAAATTAGTCTTGAAAGGAATCATGACAATGACTCATTGAGAATCGTAGGTTAGGAGGATTCTATTCAGAGGCAGCATCCTCGAGTTCAAAGCGACCAACTCATGGTAGAGACTACGAATAAACGGGAAAACGCGCTGAGTCAAGTCATCGACAATCAAAGACTGTTGCACAATCTTTCATTCGACCAGCCAGTGGGTAGAATCGACTTAGAGTTTTTGCTAGCGAGTTCTTAAGATGTGACATAATTTTGGAAATGTTTTGGTTCTTATGAATATTAGATTGATAAAAAAGGATCAATGGGATGTAAAAGGATGGCACAATTTGATCCAAAAGACGTATTTTGAAGTTTCTTAGGTGAGAAGGTGTCGGACTTGATGGTGATACTATTTCCTTTGAAATTACGTTCAAAACCATGGTGTTTTTAGTTTCAAATTGAGTTGTGCGAGTAGCATGTAGGATTTGGACCCTTTTATCATGACAAAAGTTTGGTGTATAGTAGTTTGGCCATTATATTGATCAAGCAAAAAGTCAAAAGCGCACATCCTTATTAATGAAAGCCGAACTCTCTAATATTTTCCAATGTTATTAACGTGACATTAGGCTGGTCACAATGGTGTAAGTTGACCAACTCGGTCGTGGACCTTGAGTCAGTCGCCACTAGCCAAGTCGTCGATGTCGGTCGCCGATGTAGGTTTTGCACGAATCAGTCGTACCCACGATCGAGATATACCCACACATATATGCTTGTTTGTCTTTTTTTTTCTTTTATCTTTTGCAGGTAGCAAGAAAAGAGGAAGAAGACACGATTAGTTTTTTTTTCCTTTTTATTTTTTAATTTTATAAATATTCAATTTACACTATAGGCTCTTGATATATGTTTTTTTTGTCATTTTTATTTATAAATAACTAATAAATTATGTTAAGTGATATTCTAAGAAAAAAAGTGATATTATTTTTTATGTATTTTTTTTATTATTAAAAAATTTCATTTGGTTGTTAAATATTTTACAAAAAAAAAGATGTAGGTCGCCTTACTTGGGCTAAAAGGTCGCATGTAGGTCGTTAGAGAGAGAAAGCTGATGTGCCAGGAAAAATGTAGGTCGTCCAGTGTCTTTACTGTGACTAGCCTTACAACACTATATAGTTGTATTATGCCCGTATCAAGCAATGGTTTGAGTTCGAGTAAATACAATAGCACAAATAACAAATAACTATTGGAGGATAATGATTTTCTTGATTCATTCTCTGCAATGTCTAGAGTATGTATAGAAACAAAGATACATGCTTGAGCCCAATGACAACTAGACTATAGCCAAGGATGATGAATGTACAGATAATGATTATCCAATCATCTTACTCATGATTATTTAATCATCCTAAAATACATGTTGACTAACAAATTATCCAAAAATATATCAACTAATATTTCAATCAAATATATCGACTAATACACCCCCACAGTTGGAGCGGGAGGAGGCCGTACGCTCAAACTGGATCGAAATTCTTCAAACAATGCGGAAGGCAATCTCTTGGTGAAAATATCGAAATATTGAAAACGAGAGGGGACATGTAGAACTCTAACCTGACCAGCGGTAACCATGTCTCGGACGAAATGAATGTCGATCTTAATGTGTTTTGTCCGTTGATGTTGAACAGGGTTGACAGACATATAAACAGCACTAACGTTATCACAGTAGACAAGAGTTGCAGTCGATAAAGGAGAGTGTAACTCACGAAGGAAGATTACGAAGCCATGCAGTTTTCGCCACAACGTTAGCAACACCCTGGTATTCAGCTTTGGCACTGGAGCGTGAAAGAGTGTGTTGTAGTTTAGCGGACCAAGATAATAAATTATCACCCAAAAAGACACAATAACCTGAGGTAGACCCGCGTGTAGATGGACAACCCGCCCAATCAGCATCAGTATAACCAACCAGAGAGGTAGTGGAGGATGCATATAAGTGAAGGCCTAAATCCAAAGTACCCTAAACATATCGCAAGATACGCTTGAGAGCAGCTAAATGTGGCTCTCACGGATTGTGCATATAAAGGCAAATCTGCTGAACTGCATAAGACAAATATGGATGTGTAAACGTGAGATACTGAAGTCCCCCTACAAGACTTCGGTACAAAGTAGGATCTTGAACCGGAACCCCTTCCGGACCCAGTTTGGACTCCGTATCAACCGGCGTCCGAGAGGGGTTACAATTAACCATGTGAGCATGCTCAAGGATCTGAAGAGCATACTTTCGCTGAGATAAAAATAAATTTGTAGAGTGACAAACAGCAAAGATACTAAGAAAATAATTAAGTGCCCCGAGGTTAGTCATGTCAAACTCACGATGTAAAGAATCAATAAGATGATGGAGAAGTGTTGTAGAAGAAGCCGTAAGAATAATATCATCCACATATAAAAGAAGATAAGCAACCTAAGATCCCTGTCTATAAATAAATAGAGAAGAATCGCAACGACTATGATAAAATCCGGCCTGTATGGCATAACCTGCAAAATGCTAAAACCAAGCACGAGGTGCTTGTTTCAGTCCATATAAAGATCTCTGCAAACGACAAACATAGTTAGGGAACCTAGCATCAACAAAACCGGGTGGCTGATGAATGTAGACAGTCTCGGATAACTCACTTTTATGAAAAGCATTCTTAACATCAAGTTGGTGAATCAGCCACTTACGAGACACAACAAGGCTAAGAACTATGCGAATAGTGGCTGTTTTGACAACCGGGCTAAATGTCTCATCAAAATCAACACCAAGTTGCTGACTACTATCGTTAGCAACCAAACGGGCCTTATAACGGCTCAAAGTCCTGTCAGCATGAAACTTATGCTTAAATAACCACATAGAGCAAACCATATTAACACCTGCGGGCCTTGGTACAAGTAACCAAGTGCCATTTTTAATCAACGCATTATACTCATCGTACATAGCATTACGCCAGTAGGAATCTTTTAAGGCTTCAGACGAATTTTTAAGAATAATAGAAATCAAGAAAGTATTTAGAGACAAGTGATCGATAGGTTTGACAATGCCTGATTGCGACCATGTGATCATGGTATGAGTGTGGGGTGTTTCATTATCTGGGTCAGTATTGGTTTGTGGATTTGGTGGATCGAATATGGGTAGTGGCAGCGGACTGTTTTGGGTTTGGGTGTGAGTTTGGGTGTTGTGTGGTTCGTGACTAGTGGGCTGGTTGGTGGGGGAAAGTTGGGCCTGGTGAATTTGGGCCGGTGTGAGGAGGACTTTAGGTTGGATCAGTAATTGGTGGAGTGTGAGTGTTGGGCTGAGGGTCGGCAGTTGGGCCATAGGTATGCGTTGTGAGGTCAAGTAGGGTGTAGTGAAGTAAGGAGGAGGAAGGCGTAGGTTCAAGGAATTGATACGAGGGTGGAGATGATGGTGTCATGGACTTGTATGGAAATTGGGTTTCATCAAAGGTGATGTGAAAATGATTTTGTTTGTTTCGAGGTCTAAACAACAGAAACCACGATAGTACGGGATATCCTAAAAATATACATAGAGTGGCTCGTGGGGCAAGTTTGTGAGGGGAGTGAAGGTGAGAGTAGCAAAGACACCCAAATATTCGTAAACGAGAGTAATCGGGTTGTTTGTTAGATAGGAGTGTGAAAGGTACATCATTTTAAATTGCGGTAGATGGTAAAAGGTTTTGAAGATAGGTCGCCATATGAAGAGCTTCGACCTAAAAACTGGGGCGAAGATGTGCTTGAAATAATAGAGTACGAATGATATTATTGATAGTGCGTATCATTCGTTCCGCCTTGCCATTTTGTTAAGAGGTTTTTGGGCAAGAGAAACGAAATTGAATGCCATTTTTGACAAAAAGGTCATGGAGTCGGTTATTATCGAACTCACACCATGATCACATTTGAAGCTTTTAATTTCACATTTAAATTGATTTTTGACATAAGTGCGAAAATGCAAAAAATTATCAAACATGTCAGATTTAGAACGAATGGGAAATATCCATAGATAATGAGAAAAATGATCGATAAATAAGACATAATATTTAACACCACTAGAACTAACAATGGGGGATGTCCATAAATCAGAATGAATAATATCAAAGCAATGTTCAACAATAGAATCTGAAGAATGAAATGGAAGCTTTACATGTTTGCCAAGTTGGCACGCATGACAAATATGGGTAGACTTTTCTTTATTACATGAAATAAATTGACAAGAAACAAGGGAGCGTAGCACTTCATCACCCGGATGACCGAGGCGTTGGTGCCATGTGGAAGTACTTGTTGAGAGGAAAGCAGTAGGGGTAGTTGACGGCTTGGTAACTGGATAGAGATCACCTGAGCTGTCACATCTAAGGAGGATATGACGAGTCAAGAAATCCTTCACAGAAAAGCCAAACGCGTCAAATTCTATAGTGCAATTATTGTCCCTAGTAAACTGACGGACAAAAATGAGATTTTTAATTATATTGGGGGTAACAAGGACATTATAAAGATGAAGGGGGCGATGAATAGAAGGAATAATGCTATGGCCGGTATTGGTGACGGGAATGGAATTACCGTCACCAACATGAACAGATGGATATAAGCGTTTATTAAAATGGTACTTAAATTACTCGCATTAGAATTTAAATAAGAAGAAGCACATGTATCCATGTGCCAAGTTGGGTCCTGCAAAGTCATAGTGATAAACGCACTAGGGATAGAAGTAGCATGAGACGCGTACTGAGCAGGTGCGGGACTGAGTTTTCCTTGAGCGGGGTGTTGTTGTTGTGACGAGAGGGTGTAGTAAGCTGGTGGTGGGTGGTACTGTTGGGCCAGAAGAGGGGAATGGGCATGCGATGGTTGTTGTGTGTGGTGTAACAGCCCATGTTGTAAAAATCATGGGTAAGTATTAGGCTGAGAAGGTTGTTGGGCCACCCGAGACTGGTAGAAGCCAGGCTGAGCCCATTGAGGGTTTGGCTGTTGGTACGAGTATTGGCTAAAGGGTCTGTTTATATTAGCAGTCCCATTTGATTTGGAGTTAAGCCCCGCTCAGTTCCTATAGTCATGGATGTACTTGCATCGGTGACCGAATTTGCATGAACCCTTATTTAAATTTTTGCATAGTTGAGGAAGGTTGGAGGATTTATTTGAGTTACCTTTGTTGCCCGACGATGAAGATGCCATAAGAATAGGTGATGATGAACTGCTTTCACCGGCCATGGTGCCGAGTGTTAATTAGGGGGAGGGGTAGGTGACGGCAGAAGGGGTGGGAGAAGGAGTCGTGTTAATTATTTATTTATTTATTTATTGAGAATTTTTAGGAGAAAAAGGCTGGCTTTGATACCATAGCACAAATAAAAATTGCAGGATAATGATTTCCTTAAATCATTCTCTGCAATGTACAGAGTATTTATAGATACAAAGATACAAGCTTGAGTCCAATGACAACTAGACTATAGCTAAGGATGGTGAATGTACAGAATGATTATTCAATCAACTTACTCATGACTATCTAATCATTCTAAAATACATGTTGACTAACAAATCATCCAAAAATATATCAATCAATATTCCAATCAAATATATCGACTAATAATAACTCACTAACACATATTGGATGTTATGACTTTTTGAGATTATGCATTGTTTATTTTATTGTTAGTACGATCAGTGATTTTTTTTGAATATACGATCAGTTATTTGCGTAGGTAAGTTTTCACCAAACAAGCCTAGACTCGGGTTTTCATGCAAACATAAGACTCTGGATGTTACAAGATACTCAAACTTTTATCAGCAAGTTCAGTTATAACTGATGCTTGTTGAAATCTAGTTAGTGCATCAACGGAGAAAGGCAACCAAGTAAAGTTTAAGACATGTTTAACACACGAGATTATGTTTATCTTTAAAAAAAATAAACTACTTAAAATACAATCTTTGCTTGTCACACATAACTTATAAGAGATTAAAAAAATCCCAGAATCTAAAAAAATGTTACTTCATGCCACTTGTAAAATTATTTTTTAGTTTTTGGCTTCCCCTTTTAGTTTTACATGGTTTAAAAGCCTCCTTAGCCTAAGGCTACCTACTACAATGAGGTCGATCGACTCGGACGACGTAGATCGCCGCCGGTCGGCCTTATAGTGGCAATGTCGGTCTCACAAGGTCTTGGTCAAACTCGGTCGTTGGAACGATCGATGGTTGGGCATAGCAACGTTTATTTCATTAATATAAAAAATCCTTTTTAAAATTTAAAATTTAAACACTTTAACACTATAAATACCCACCCATTTTACCATTTTATACATAATTTTTATATATACTATTAGGAATTTTGTAATAGATAGTTACTACTAGTAGGTATATAGTTCCTACTGGTAGAGTAAAAGTTCCTGCTGGTAGGTATGTAGTTCCTACTGGTAAGGATAATGTTATAGTTAGTACTGGCAGAACAAGTTATTCCTGCTGGTAGAACAATATTAGTCCTGGTAGTATTATGCTTACTACGAGTTGATAGAATAGTTAGTTAGTGATAGGGATATGCATGAGATATCCTAGGAAGTGATAACCCTTATCACTTTAGCTTTTAGAGAGTCTTAAGGAAACAAGTAGTTAGGGTTTCTTGGGTATTTAAGAAACCTACGGCCTTGGATGAAAGGCAATGATTGAATTCATTAGAAAAACACGTTTATTATCAATAGAAAAGATCCATAGAGGATCATTGTTTTTAGTAATTCTTTAACTCTGTTGTTTATATTCCGCGTAAACAATAGTTTCATTTGTTAGAGTCTCTCTTAGAGTTGCTTGTGATTACATAAGTGCTCTACAACCTTAACAGGCTTGAAGATCTATCTAGGGCTGGACCTACTGACACAACTAAAGTGATTATAAACCCTAGACGCACTATATATCTCACTAAAAATGCTTAGGCCCAAAATTTGCCATCAACACTTGTTTGGCCACGAATTGCACATGACTAGAACTAGAGATGCACAAGAAAACCGGTTCGTGGAACCGAACCGGTCCAGAAACCGAAAACCGAACTGGTCAAACCCGGTTTTGACTAAAACCGGTCTGTTTCTTGGCCAAACCGGCAGTTTGGGACCGGTTCGAGGTTTTAAGGTTTCGACCGGTTTTTTGAACTAGTTTTTCGAACCGGTGGCGGTTAACCGGTTCCGAACCTTTTTTTTTAATTCGAATCTTGCTTTTCTAACGTGGGGGGACCCGCGGAGGAGCCTTTTTCTGA
>BQNB010166956.1:0-14057 GCA_026074375.1 Tanacetum coccineum | reverse complement strand
TTGATTAATACAACAGGTAATATTAAACAATATGTTTAATACAACAAGTAATATTGTATTAATACAACATGTAATATGTTGTATAATCATTCGCTATCAATTTGGGTAGAATAGGTAATATTGTTTAATACAGCAGATAATATGTTTAATTCCAGTCTTTTGGGTTTATGTAGAAGCTACAAGATGGGCCTCTTACATGCTTAGCTAAACATTACGCGGTCCGTTTAAAAAGTATGCACCATCAAACTTAGATATCAACATTTCACACAACTATTCGTCAATCAACAATTAGACACACTTTCTGTTAATTGAACTTACAATAGTCCGTCAAAAATACATTACGTACTTTTAAAACCTTCATACCCAATCACCAATTAGATGCAACCAATGCACAAATCACGGGTTTGCGTGCCCAACGTAACATATGCAATACTAACGCCAATATTATACAAGGATGAAATTGTAACCTTAAACTCAAATAGTCGCACTATGATGTTTGAACTAAAAAAATATCTTATATGTCGAATTATTCTCGCACTGCGCAGCTAAACATTACACAGCCAATTCACAGAATCATTGTCCAATCATCAATTACACCCAACCAATGCGACAAAATTAGACACAACCCGTATGCATCGCACGGGTCTGCATGCCTCGTCTAAAAAATATGTGAGTTTTTTAGTAAATATTTTTAAAAATATATATATTTATTATAATAATTAAAGTATGATTTGATTTTTTGAAATACAAATTCCCCACTTTGACATTTTACTTTACTAGATAAAAGATGTCAACTTTGGACTTTGATGACATTTGCAACGGAAGTTTTTGTCGATGGTCAACTGCTAAGAAACATACGGAACATGTCACCTTATTTTTTGTCAATTTCTTTTACCTTGTTTACCTTTTAAAAGAAGGGGTTTTCTAACATGTGCCCCTGGGGCACATGTTAGAAAAACCCTTATAACTTTGATTACTTAATATTTTTGGGGCATTAAATGAAGAGAGCGTGTCTAATGATATAAATACCCCCTAATCTACCATATGTACCCCATAACTTTTTGGTTTTTTTTTATTTTTTTTTAAATTTTTTTATAATTTTATTTATATAGTAAAAGTGGGAAACTGAAAGTGCGGAACCGAAAATATAAAGTTTAACAAGTCAAAAGTATTAAACTGACAAAATATACGGAGCAGAAACTGATAAAAAACTGTGCTACACTATAAACTGAAAAACAAAAAGAATAAAAAGTACAAAAAAATGTGTACTTTAGATGGGCCAAGGGGGTATCAATAGTTGGCCCATCTAAAGTAGCACCAGCACCGTTGCTTTATATGTAGTATAGATATGTTCATTTTCAAAAAACATGAAATCTGAAAATATAGTACACATTCAATAAACATTATTCATGTACAAATATATGTTCATAAAAACTAAAGGTGGTAAATGGGTTGGTTTGGGTCGGTTTGGGTCATGGGTCAAATGGGTCATGGGTCAAATGAGTCATGGGTCAAACATGTCATGTTTTAAAAATGGGTATAACGGATCATGGGTCAAACGGTTTGGGTCAGGTCGACCCACTAAATTATGGTGTTGTCATACATTTTTGAACGTTTTATACGTTTTGTCAGTCTTTTTACGTTTTCGTCGGTTTTTTTATGTTTTCGTTCGAGTTCTTAGGTTTTCGACTATTTTTACGTTTACGTATGTTTTTTACGTTTTTGTCCGATTTCTTACGTTTTCGTCCGATTACTGACGTTTTCGTCCGTTTTACATTTTTGTCCGATTTCTTACGTTTTTGTCCGATTTCTTAAGTTTTCGTCCGTTTTCGCCCGTTTTCTGACGTTTTGGACAGATTTCTTACGTTTTCGTTTATTTTTTTACGTTTTCGCTCGATTTCTTACGTTTTCGTCCGTTTTTTACGTTTTCGTCCGATTTCTTACGTTTTCGTCTGTTTTTTACGTTTTCGTCAGATTTCTTACGTTTTCGTTTGTTTTTTTAAGTTTTCGTCCGATTTCTTATGTTTTCGTCTGATTTCTTACGTTTTTGTCCCTTTTTTACGTTTTCGTCAGATTTCTTACGTTTCGTCTGTTTTTTTACGTTTTCGTCCGATTTCGTTCGTTTTTTACATCTTCGTCCGTTTTTTACGTTTTCGTCAAATTTCTTACGTTTTCGTATGCTTTATTACGTTTTCGTCTTTTTTTTACGTTTTCGTCCGATTTCTTATGTTTCGTCCGATTTCTTACGTTTTCATCCATTTTTTTACGTTTTCGTCATATTTCTTACATTTTCGTCCATTTTTTTACGTTTTCGTCCGATTTCTTATGTTTTCGTCCGTTTTTTTACATTTGCATCCGTTTTCGTTCATTTTCGTACGTTCTCGTCTGTTTTCATACGTTTCCCTCCATTTTCGTCTGTTTTTTTTGTCTTTTTTTGAAAACGAATAAAGACGTATAAAATGTAAGAAAACGAAGATAGGGGTGAAAAAAACAAAAGAAAACGTCCAATACAGAAGAAAATTGAAACGTAAGAAATCAGACGAAAACGTAAAAAAAGGGACGAAAAAGTAAGAAATCGGACAAAACGTAAGAAATCTGACGAAAATGTAAAAAAAGGGGCGAAAACGTAAAAAAAACGAACGGAACGTAAGAAATCGGACGAAAACATAAAAAACGAACGAAAACGTAAGAAATCGGACGAAAACGTAAAAAACGGACGAAAA
The DNA here is from genome assembly GCA_026074375.1 of Tanacetum coccineum. NCBI lineage: Eukaryota > Viridiplantae > Streptophyta > Magnoliopsida > Asterales > Asteraceae > Tanacetum > Tanacetum coccineum. The sequence continues at coordinate 11,334 of BQNB010166956.1, read as the reverse complement.
CGTAATAAATCGGACGAAAACGTAAAAAAACGGACGAAAATGTAAGAAATCGGACGAAAACGTAAAAAACGGACGAAAATGTAAGAAATATGACGAAAACGTAAAAAATGGGCGAAAACGTAAGAAATCGGACGAAAACGTAAGAAATCAGACGAAAACGTAAGAAATCGGACGAAAACGTAAAAAAACAGACGAAAACGTAAGAAATCGGACGAAAACGTAAGAAAACGGACGAAACCAGTAAACAAACAGACGAAAACGTAATAAATCGGACGAAAACATAAAAAACAGACGAAAATGTAAGAAATATGACGAAAACGTAAAAAATGGGCGAAAACGTAAGAAATCGGACGAAAACGTAAGAAATCAGACGAAAACGTAAGAAATCGGACGAAAACGTAAGAAATATGACGAAAACGTAAAAAACGGACGAAAACGTAAAAAATCGAACGAAAACATAAAAAAACAGACAAAAACGTAAAAAACGGACGAAAACGCAAGAAATATGACGAAAACATAAAAAACTGACGAAAACTTAAGAAATCGGACGAAAACGTAAGAAATCGGACGACAACGTAAAAAAACAGACGAAACGTAATAATTCGGACGAAAACGTAAAAAAACGGACGAAAATGTAAGAAATATGATGAAAACGTAAAAAAACAGACGAAAACGTAAGAAATCGGGCGAAAACGTAAGAAATCGAAAGAAAACGTAAAAAACAGACGAAAACGTGAAAAAACGACGAAAATGTAAGTAATCGGACGAAAACGTAAAAAACGGGCGAAAACGTAAGAAATATGACGAAAACGTAAAAAACGGACGAAAACATAAAAAGCGGACGAAAACGTAAAAAACGGACGAAATCGTAAAAAAACAAACGAAAACGTAAGAAATCTGACGAAAACGTAAAAAAACGGATGAAAACGTTGGAAATTTGACGAAAACGTAAAAAACAGACGAAAACGTTCAAAAGACGTATAAACGTAAAAAAGAGTTATGATTAGGGTATATCACTTTTTAAATTATAACTAATTAGGTTAAAGTTTAACTAGGTCAACCCATTCGACCCATTCCTATGACCCATTGTAGGGGTGTTCACGATCCGAGCCGAGTCGAGTTTTGGCCTAAACGAGCTAAGCTCGTTTATTAACTACTCGGCTCGAGCTCGAATAAATTTTTATAAACTGGCTCGAGTTCGAACTCGAATAGTTTTTTGTTGTTCGAGCTCGAGCTCGAAGCTCGTTTAAGATTTTTAACTTTTTTGTACTCGTACAATAAACTAAGGCTCGTTTATTAACTCAAGCTCGAGCTCGAAAGCTCGTTTACAATTAGAAAAATTGTTCAAATTCTTAAACTAAAGTTTATGTAACTTCTATAACTTATAAGCTCAACAAAGTTTGTTTAAGAATACACAATCAATTGTTTAATAACATTTAAAGCTTAACTATGATTCAAAATAAGGTGGAGGCTTTGTTTATATAGAGTTTTTTCTACTTGAAAGTTTTCCTCTTCAAGTGATGTGGGATAAGTCTACTAGTTATGTCATTTCTATATATTTTCTTGTTCTTTTGATATTTTTAAACTTTATTTCTTATATTTTGTCTATGTTTTTCTAGTTAGCAAAAAAAGATATCATTATACTTTTATATATTTCTAATATTATAACAAAAGTAAAATAAACATACACACATACATGTATTTAATAGCTAATGATTACATAAAAGGGGTTTTTATTCCTTTTTGGAATATTAAAAATTATTCATTAGATTATTATTACTTGGTAATTAAATAAATAAATAAGTAAACACAAAACAATAAAACACAAAATAGAAAATATATAATCGTAAGGGCATCCACTATAAGTGATTTATGAAAAGGTCTAAAACATATGAAAAGTTTTATCGTATATTTCAACCATATTGAGTTTATGTTTCATATACGTGTGGCATGAAAAGGTCTAAAATCTTGGATCTATTCATAATTGAATGCTAGTATCATTGGGAAACATTTCATGAACTTGAAAAACGTTTATGCATAGTGAAATAAGGTTTATAAGATTAAAAGATTTATAAATTAATGATATACTAAACTTATAAACCTTTTATAATTTAAACACTTCACCATTATAGATGCTCTAAGTAAATATTGAACTTTAGTTTCAAGCATCGAATAAACAAAGATATATTAAAAAACAATTTTGCTTTCTCTATTTAGTATTTGGTATATCACGTATCTTTTATATATTAAAAAAATATAGAAAATGTTGTTAAACCTAATGATTGTTGACACCAGTCTAATCGATTGGACTAATTGAATGTTCAAATTAATAGATCAAATAGTTTGATGTTCGGCGTATTCAGTATGTAACATGTATATTATAATATTAAACATGTACATGTTCATACTTCAATTTTAATTGTTTTAAGTCTATAAGATGCAATTAACATATGAGAGAGAGTCATGCTTAAGCCCATTCACATCAAAAACAATGAAAAAAATTCTAAATATAAATAATTACTACTTTTAATTCATCCATCTATTTATTTTTTTTAACGTTGAAAGATTGTGAATCGTGATTATGATGATGGTTTAACTATGGTACCTACAAATCAACTACTTAATTCATATGATTGCAAAGATTATCTCGTAAAGCGGCCATTGTAAACTATAGATATTTAAATTGTATAAGTAATTGATTAGTTATTATAACTATATACTTAAATGAAGATTATCGAAAAAGCTAGCAAGAAGCTAGACTAAAAGAAGACTACATAAAAGAAATATCATCTAACGGGTCTTTCAACCACGCTACCTAATTTACATTAACCTTTTTCTAGGCTTTTTCACTGCATACAAAACAACATTCCTAAAGCTCCAAATATGCCACCACAAAAAGAAGAACATAGCTTTCAAAGCGAATATTTGAAAGTTGGCAATCCATAACTTGTTGAACCAACCCTCCCACAATATATGATCAAGCAAATCAAGAATGTGGATATTCCACCACCGCCGAATTAATTGGTATAAACAGAAGCCATCGAACAACTAAAAAAACTTGGTTACGAGATTCCACCTCGTTCACACAGACCAAACACAATGCGCAAGGAAATTTTTAGATGTCTAATTTTTGATTTTTAGCATTTTGATTATTTAGTGATATTGCATTGAGTGTTATAGAAATAATGAATGTTACAAGTTTTGTTTTTATTATATTTTAGAAAGAAATACACTGCTTTTTACAAGGTTATTGATTAATACACTTTGATTGTTACGTGTTAGAGATCATTCCATAAAGCAAAAGTGTGTAAACACAATTCACTTAGCACTTACGTAAATATCATGCTCTTTATTAGCCCTTCTACAAATACCATGCTCTTTACTAGCCTTATAAACACAAACCATCTACCAAGACGTTTTGAACTTCATCCATAGAATATCTCATTATGTTCTCAAGAAACTATAAACACTATACTATATGACAAGTACATATATAATATATTACTCGAGTTTTTGGTTGTGACTTATCGCATAAAACATTTAACATCACAAAAAAACTCTATCCATTGAAATCGAATGGGAGAAAAAAGCAAACACCTAGTGAGAAACTTGTAAAAAGAATACAACTAAGCATATGTATATATATTAAACTTAAATGAGCTGTCATTTAGTTTTTTTTTTTTTTTGAACGGCGGATTTTATTGAAACAAAAAGACTAGCAAGAAGCTAGAAATTACAAAGTAACAAGATGCGGGTTTTTAAGCCAATCTACCTAACTAAAAGACTTTTTACATCTATGATTACACCAAATGAAGGATCGGGTGACTACCTCCTCAAATATAAGCGCCTTCGAAGGACAAGCCGAACCAAAAATGCTCTTGTTACGGAAATTCCAAATGTACCACCACAAGACATAACAAACGCCTTCGAACAACTCTTTATGTTTAGAATGAAGACGGATACTCAACAACCATTCTAACCATTCATCATAAGAGGAAACCATCACGACATCAATCTCCCACCAAAGCAAAACCTTGCGAAATATCTCTCTAGATATAGGGCAAGTAAAGAAAATATGGCTAGATGATTCCACATTCTTTTCACATAAAGGACATAGAATCGACTCAATATCCATGCCTCTTTTAGAGATGTTCAACCGAGTAGGTAAGATGTCCAACTTAACTTTCCAAGCGTGAATATTGACTTTAATAGGCACGACTTTTATCCAACGGGTTTTGGAAGAGACCACTGGTAATGAGTTTGCGTCAAGGAGATTCCTAACAGAAGCGACTGTAAATTCACCACAACCTTCTAAAGACCATCTCCATCTATCCTTCGAATCGAAGAGAGTAATTCCCTCCATAATCTTCACGAGCTGAATATATTGAAGCTCTTCAGCTCCAGCTCTTGGAGCTCTACGAAACGAACACAGAAGATCATCATGAGATAACTTCAACGCCACTGAAATATTTTTTTGAGTCTCCAATGCATACATTCTGAGAAAGTCAGATTGGAAAGTGTTGTCGCCCCTCCATTTGTCCTCCTAGAACACTTAAATGTAACTTACACATAATACATTAAAATGAAAATAAAATATAGATTATTGTTGATTTCCGATGAAATTCCATTTCAAAGGGGAGCGAACACCTTGAACGATATCCAACCATAAGGACGGATGGTGGGAACATGTTTACCAATCTTTCCGTCTTCTCCATGTATCCCTTTAATAATTTTGGTCCATAAAGCTGATTGTTGTGTTGCAAAAAGGCCAAACCCCCACCTATTTGAATAAATGAGGCTCTCTTAAGAGTCGCTTAGAAACTCGACACTCCAAAAGACCTCCATTTTTTTATAAGCCAAAAAACTTTATTCCTTTTAACCCGTATTGCTTTTTCCTTGATGCTCGATACCATTTAGAAATGACATCTAATGGAATTCTATATTGAGAGAACCTATCGCCGATAGAACTTTGAATAAGGACAGAATGGTATTTTGGCAAGGTAACCTAGGACTCGATTTCGAAGAGTTAGCCTTCCCCCGATTTGATAAGTGTCTTCAACCTTCCATTTAGATATAAAGAGTTAAAATATGTTATTTGTCAATCACGCGCCACGATTTGAATACCGGACATAATTGCAGCACAAATTTGGAACCTAATACGAGAGAAATGCCACCGTTGAATGTTTATTGAATATAAGGCAAACTTGTTACGTTTATGATGTGAAATATATCAAATCGTAAGGAGACACCAAATTAAATCTCTCGATAACGTGACTTGATCTAGTTGACAGTATATGCCATGTAGTCGACGTCTCGCGACGAAGTCATCCCAAGTATTCTATCCCTTATGGTTGCATGTGAACAGTGGGCCCAACAAGGAAATTTTTTTGTTGTCAAATTTTAATAACCAATTACTTCTTAGATTTGTTATTAATATGGTGATTCATTCTTTATAATCGACAATAGAGTTTTTTTTAAACAAACCATGCATCAAGGGGTGAATAGCATGGCCATATATAGAACAAAACATATAAATGAATAAAAAAGACTACTTCATAATTAGTTTATTATGTTAGTACAAAAAAAGATTGTATTAACTTTTTCTACATAATCCACATAGATTAATTAAACTTCTAACCATTCTTCAAACATAACAAAGCAACACACCATTAGCATGTTTGATTTGCATTATCACGCGCATAAAGATTTCTGTTAGTAGTTACCACGATGAGTGGTCACCGATATGGACCTCAATAAATTCAATTGCACGTCCTCTCTAATCACTTTCGTAGATTGTAGTGAATTTTTGAAAGAATATGGCGACCGTACTTCTCTATATTCGTGCTTCCTTCGCAAGGGGGAGTGAGCTTTTAAAGTTTGCTAAACATACATTGGGTATATGGGTTTTTGATGGCTTTAAATAATACCTAAGTTCAACATATGAAGTCTATCTCCACACTTCTGCCTACTCAAAGCAAATGCCAGCTGACAATGTCTACAGATGTGTGCTCAGGTGTTGTGGGCTCCTCACACAGACACCGCTTAATCATTCATAACGAAGACATACCCAAATTGTGATCGAGTATCTTCTGATCAGTTTGGAACCCAACGTTAATCTAACATTTTACATCTAGATGTCTTTCCAAACCACCATAAAACAATGCACAAATATTTCGTAAGCATCTGTAATTCTGTGCTGAATCGAGCAAATCCAGTGTTCCTTACTTGACATCTGTTGATATCTATCGTTATGATAGTGCTATAGATAACATAAGGTCTCGTACAAGTCCATCAACCTTACAATTATGGAGCTTCTTGCCGTAGTGGGTTCCTAATATTTGCGATCATTATCATTTAGGGGTGATAGGACTTGGACGATTCCACGCCAAATGTGTGTGATATGTACTATAGGTAAATGGTTTCTCAGAGGTTCACATTTTAAGATTTTCTTATAGATTTTATATATTAAGTACTGTGGCTTCTCTATACCTATTTATGTTGATTAGATCTATCTCTATAGATCTTGATTCTAGGATATAAGTATCCTTCCCGGGATCTTTCATAACGATACACTTTCCTCTAGCCAAGATGCTTACATACTTTGAGCATAAGGAATGTCATTTCATATGAACCCATTTCATTTAGCATATAAGATCTGGAAAGCTACCTTATTTTCCATTAGTTCTATATAAACACTTGGATCTTAGGTGGCTTATGATTCAAATCCACATCTCTATTTGAATTCTTTCTCTCAATAATCTTAAGTTCGAGCCCATGTATGCTTGCTTAAAGCTATAAATGAATTTCTTAAATACTAGGACTTTAAATGGGAAAGATATTATCATATACTCACGTAACCCATTAATAATTCTATCAATTATTTTTTTTTTAGATCAAAAAAAATTATGAATAAGGATTATGATATGATTTATAGTCAAATGCCGATTAAAAAATTGGAGATAAGTTTGTATTGTCAACGTAATTACCTCTAAAACATATACTCCTCTCGTTCAAAAATCATTGCCCACAGACAAAAGAACAAACAGTTTAAGAATAGTGAGACCACTACATTCGTTAACCAATCAAATATCATTACAACCACTAAACTCTTTTTCGATTGATTCGCACATAAAAAAATATAGAATGAATTTTTAAGACAACTCTCAAAATATTAAATCTTGTGGACAATATAACTATGAGACTGAAAGAGTAACTATTCTCACTAGTTGTGAGCGGTAATAGGTTGAAGCTAGAAATAATTTAAAACTAAATTTTATATGAAAATCAACTAGATATCGGATAATGAAATTGAAGTTCTAGAGTTTTATTGGAAAGGTATACAAATATCTTGTCAGCGTTTCCTCTCTCACTCATTCACAATATATTTGCAACGCATTAACAGTCTTTATTAGAAACAACCTGTTAGGTTAAACTATTCGCAATCTATTCACATGACGTCGCAATATAGAAGTGTTTGGCCCTGGAGCCCGTGTGTTTACCAGGCGATATATAATTGCTATGACCAGTTGCTTGCAAACATATACAAATTCGTACTGTGGGTAGCGATGTGTGTGGTGATAATGGCACGAGACAGGTCGGCAATCACGCATCGGAATGAGATGTCCGGCGATGGCAGGCTGCTATTTTCGGGGGAATATAAAATAATATAAGTACGTCCAGAAAAGATAATAGTCCAGATTAGGTGGCGTTTGGGTCTATTAGTAAACTATTTTAAATAAAATGATTAAAGAATGGAGAAGATATGTGTACATGAGGGTACTAATAAGTAAGAGCGGACACACACGCTAATTCTTGCGGTGTCTTAATTTTAACAGATACGAGCACAGACTCATCTTAAGTTGGACTATAAGCCGTTTATCTTAGTCACCAGTTTTGCAAATCACTTTTGTTTACAGATTTAAAACTAATATTCGGTCCCCCTTCCCATGTAAGTACGCTCGATAAATCATAACCAATACAAATAAATATACTTTACACACCGTTTGGCAAGTTACTATCATTTTCATTAACTGGGGTCCTATCGTTTGTGGTGAATTTGAAGTTACAAATACCGATCACATTGATGAACAAGCCAAGTGAATTTAATTTGACATAAATATCATAACAAATTGGTATGACAAGAAAAACCTAGGTCAAATAATGTACTTCTCCCTATGTCATCACTCGCATCAGGTGAGAAAAAATTCTGTTTATTGTCTATTGTCACATTCCAAAAGGTCTAGTAGCAAAAAAACCTTTTAATTAAAACGTTGAAGTTAGAAGATGGGGAGGGGTTAAAGGGAGGAAAATTGATTAGGGTTTTTGAAGATTAGGGTTTTTTTTGATTGAATGAAAGATCAAGGAAGAAGATGGGGAGGGGTTGAAAGGAGGAAAATTGATTAGGGTTTTTGAAGATTAGGGGTTTTTTTTATTGAATGAAAGATCAAGGAAGAAGATGGGGAAGGGTTGAAGGGAGGAAAATTGATTCCATTCTAATTTCACACTTACTTGTTATTGATCGTGGATGTTGGGAGTTCGAGTGTGTGTGCTAAGGCACATAGACAATGTTGATCGTCTTTTCTTCTCTTGCGGGATGACACATGATCTTTGGACTTTGTTGGCTAGATGGTGCGAATTGGATATTCCGGTTGCTTCTAATATTGCAGAGTGACTCTCGTGGCTAGATTTGTTCTTGAAGGGGTTACAACTACGATGATGTGGTGTATATGAAATTTTCATAGTGATTAGATTTTTTGCTAATTCTAAACCTAAAAGGGTGACATTTTGGGATTCTATATATCAATCGTTTATGTTGATTTCATCTAAAAATGCTAAGATGCGATTTAGGCTTTGTTTGTTTTTGCGTGATGTGCTTCTTGTGTGGAGTATGTTTTGTGTACACCCATCCTTGCTGTGCTTCCTTTCTTGCAACGTGCATTCCTTTGTGGGAATTGAACCATAATGGCTCATGTCTGACGTTTATTTCTGCAAGTTGTACCTTCACCACTTGCATTGTCTCTTGCCTTAATTGTCATTTGCCCTTTGTTTTAACCTTGGGTTAATTGGGGAAGATAATGAACAGTGTAAAACTGATTTTCGCGCCATTTTCTTATAAAAGGTGCGTTTGTGTAAGTTTGACCCTGGTGTTGACTTGGGTTTGGGCCGGTTTATAAGGAAAATGGGCCTGGGCTTGGGAAATGGTTGGGCCGGGTTTGTTTTTGTTATAAAGAAAGTAACGGGATGTTTTGTTTAGGGTTAACGCCCGTTATCTTTTTATTAATAAAAGATAACGAGGTTAGGTTTTAGGGTTAATTTTGCAATTTGGTGATTTTTTTTGAATGACTGATTTTGGGATTTTGGGTTTTGTCTTGTTGTGACTTTGACCAAGGTTGACTGAAGTTTGACTTTTTGACTTTGATAGCTTCCTCCCGGCTTTTTGCGTGCTCTTCCGTTCCCGTGTTCGTTTTTGCCCGGTTTTAACCGTTTTCTTGTGATTTTTGCATTATCCATACCTACACAATAAGAAAGACAAAACAAGCAATATACAAGTCTTTTATGCACGGTTTTGGTCTTTATTGAGTCTATTTTGATATAAAATGGATATGTGTTTTCACACATATCAAAATTCCCCAAACTAAGCGAGTGTGCGTGTCAAGCGACAATATTATATGCCTTATAACCAAATACCTCAAAACTTCCCCAAACTAAACCTTTGAAAAGTAGCAAAGATTTTTGCTGAAAAATTAAGAAATCACAAGTTATAAAACACCATATTTCCCCATTTTATAAACTCTTCCATTTTTTTTAATATAGTTGAGATGATTTTAACTTTCGTTATTTCCATAACTGTTAGGGATCATAGAACAAGATGCATTTCGATTTCAAGAATGCTCACAAAAAGGATAAATTCATCGTTCCCGACTTTTCACTTATCCAAACCAAGCTTAAAACAAAATCACAGCTAAATATCAGTTAGGATGCTAACACTACTCATATTTGCAACTTGTGAACTTTTTAACTCCCGACATTTATTATATCTTAAGTAAGTCTGTTATCTTGAATTTTAACCACATGGATCAATTTTTGCACCCCCCTACTTGCTTATGCTTTCGCTCTCCAACTTAGAATAATGAGTTTAAGGCGGGATATATCCAAGTAGCGACATTTGTCTCGGCACATTCCAAATTGCGCTAAAGTGATCAGGCTTTTGACACCCCATAGAGACTAGTATCGGGACTCACGGACTTTAGGTTTCAAAAACTCTCAGGTTTCCCGGGTATTCATAGCTTATAAAATAGAGTAGTCAAAGTGCAAAAGCATATTTGAATTTAACAAAAAGAATTCAATTTATTAATTCACACTTAATTAACTAGACATTTATGCAATTGTAACCATCGACCTTTTAGAAGGCTACAACATCGATGTGAGCGGGCAAGATGCAACAAACTTTTATCAGTCTCAGATCTTTATTCTTACTATGGGCTTTCTTTAAAAGATCACCACATCGGTTGTGAGCCGGCAAGAGGTAGTAAACTTTTATCAGCCCACAACTTTTATTATTATATTTTTAATCATTTTATCATTTTTATATTTTCATCATTTTTTTACCCTATAGCCAAATAGCCTAAGTTACCGACACGACAGTCAACTATAACATCGTCATCTAACGCAATTAACATATCATCATATATTTTTGGAGGGTTTAACCATTAATATTTAAGGAAATAGATATGTTAATTCATATATGGAGAAGTGACAAACTTCATTTTTGTGGAGAAGTTAAAAAAATAAATAACTACGACCAACAGACCAATATTATACAAACTAACAATAAACACAACCAACGTTCAGCTAATAAATTTAACATTCACATATAAATAACTTGCTGCATCAAACAAACGAGAAGTATACACCTTTGAAATTTTTATCGAATAAAGTTGAGACTGTGACCGACATGACATGTTATCCTTTCTTTATGTGTATCAAAGCACCTACCATAAATATTGGTTTAAGGCATTATTTTGTACAAGCAACGCATGTGATTAAAGTTTTCACTGAGTTTCTGAATTATTACTTGTATCTTATACTTTATTTTTTGGGTTTGGGTGGAACTAAATAAATCAGTAACCAAAACAATCACTACGTATAAATTTTGTATGAGCAGATGCATCAATGTTCAATGATTTATGGATTTACACTACAAGAAATATAAGAACAGGTGACGGACTTTTCCCCGGCGACATATGTCGCTGGAGAATATGCATTAAACGACAAAAATAGATCCTACGTGGCACCAATTCTCGTAGAAAATTTAGTCAAAGTATTCTGAACTTT